>SJYV01017254.1:1196689-1251843 GCA_006410875.1 Neotragus pygmaeus
ATCAGTGAAACAGAATAAGAGAGAGAGGAGAAATAAACCCATACATGCAAAGTGAATTAATTTAAAAGAAAGGAAATAAGGAAAGAAAACACCAGTCTCCTCAATAAATGGTGTTGGGAAAACTGGACAGTCACATGCAAAATAATGAAACAGGATCTTCATCTTATAGAGAGGTCAACTCAACATGGATTAAAACCTTGACCATATAACTTAAACTCTAGAAGAAAAATAGAGGATAAGCTTCTTGGCATCAGTCCTGGTGATAATTCTTTGGACTTGAAACCAAAAGCAATGGTAACCAAAGCAAAAATAAGCAAGTGGCACTACAAATAAAAAACCTCTTCAAAGGAAGCCATTCACAAAATTAAAAGTCCTGCTACAGAGTGGGAGTAAATATTTGCAAGCCATATACCTGGCAAGGGATCAATACCCAAAATCTATGAAAAACTCATACAAATCCATAGCAAAAAAATAAAAATTAAAATGGCAGAATAACTGAATAGATATTTTTCCAAAGACCTACAAAGGGCCAACAGGTACATGAAAAGATGTTCAGCATCACTAGTCATCAGGAAAATTCAGATGAAAACCACAATGAGATATCATCTCACACTTTTTAGAATGGCTCTCATCAAAAAGAAAGGAGATAAGTGCTGGCATAGATGTGGATTGTTGGGAACACTTTTATACTGTTTGTGGAAATGTATGTTGGTTCAGATACTATGGGAAACAGCATGGAAGTTCCTCAAAAAATAAAATACTGTTGCTATATTATCAAGAAATCCCACTTATGGTATATATACAAAAGAAATGAAAACAGGACCTTGAAGAGATATCTACAGGCCCATGTTCATTGCAGCATCATTCACAGTACCAAAATATGAAAATACCCTAAATGTCCACCAATGCAAGATGCAATAAATAAATAAATATAGCATATATTATATACACACATATGTGTATATATATGTTATATATATAATGAAATGATATTCATTATATATATATATAATGAAATGATAGCATATATTATACACACACATATGTATATATATGCTATATATATATAATGAAATGATATATAATGAAATGATATATATATATAATGAAATGATATTCGAGGAAAGATATCATCCTGTTGTAAAGATTATATTTCTAAAGATTATATAAGGAAAAATTAAGAATAATAAAATATAGGCAATTAAGTTCCATAGTTTGACACTGGAGGCCTGAAACCTAATTAAGGGAGATTTTAAAAGATTTAAATGACTGAAGAAACATTCTGTGTTCATAAATTGAACAACTCTATTTTACAAAAATGTTAATTTTTCTGAAATGTGTGTATAGTTTCACTATAATTCTAATCATATACGTTTATCAACTCCACATTTTAAATGCTTCTAGAATTTGCCTTCTTCTCACTGCCTACTCTGCTAGTACCTCTTAGTTGATCCTGCCATTATATTTTGCTTGGACTGTTGCACTGACACCTTAGCTGGTCTTGTTGGCTCTGCTCTTGTTCCTGTAGAGTATAGTCTCACCAGGATCTACAGTGACATGTCTTTCCTTGTACAAAGCACTCCAGTGTTTGCCAAATTGTTCAGCGTAAACATCAATATTTATAGGAACCTTCAATGTCTTTCTTGATCTACCCCTATCCTACTCAGATCTCATGTCACTGCAGCAGCCAAAATGGTCTTTTTGTATCTTGAACATTTTTGGCACACTCCATATCAAGGTCTTTGCTGTAGTAAAGTGCTCTATCTTTTGCGTAGATGGTTTTTTCCCCAATTAGCCACAGCTTGCACCATCCTTCCTTCAGGCACTTAGTGACTTCAGATCCACCTGATAATAACATTTAAATATAGAACTATCAACAGCAGGATCTACACCAGGGACTGACATTCATGCATTAATGTGTTCAGTAAATGATTGTTGAACATGTCTGATATACATGTACTATGGCTTGAAGGATGCCAACATTGAAAAGATTAAATCTTTGTCAATGAAAGTGTCAAGTGAGGAAATAACTATAACAACTAACATTTATATAGGAGCTACATTTTACAAAATATGTACAATTTACATACTGCTTACATTTGCGCCTCCCAAACAACACTATGTTGAGAGAGAGCAGGTGTTTCACAGATGTAAACTCGGAGAGGATAAATAATTTGCTCAAGCCAGAAATCTGTGTCTCAAAGCTTGGCTTTCTGATTTTGAAACTTTTTTTCTTTTTTCCCCTTTGGTTGCATTTATTTGCACTTTGGGGAATACAATAGAAGAGTAAAATAAAGTCTATTCCTAAAATAAATTTGAAATTTTTGTGGGTTATAGCTGTAGCATGAGAAACAAAATGAATCCCATGACATTCAGTTCCTTAGGTTCTGTCTCTTATACACATNATTTATTTGCACTTTGGGGAATACAATAGAAGAGTAAAATAAAGTCTATTCCTAAAATAAATTTGAAATTTTTGTGGGTTATAGCTGTAGCATGAGAAACAAAATGAATCCCATGACATTCAGTTCCTTAGGTTAGTTTATAATCTGTAAAATGGAAGTCATGCATACACGATTATCTTAGGGGACATTGAGAAAATTAATGAGACTACGTTTATGAAAAATCTTTAAATTGCATAGGGAAAAGCATTATCTTCAGAGAAGGAACTATTAATAATACATATTTTTCTTATATACAAGCTTAGCATACGATCTTGTGAAAGGAAATCCATAACTGTTTAATTCTAACTTTGAAACTTACTACTATTTGAAAAATAATGTTGTATGTGATTTGGTTTCTAAATATTGCTTAAGTTCTTTAATAAAAAAGGAAAGACAGATATGTTTTCCAGTGGAGCTCAAATTTGTATACCATCTCTCCTACTATTAGGAGACTGACAAAAACATTAAGTACTTCTAAATTTTTAAACCCTGGCAGCTGAAGTATTGAGAAAAGAACAAGAATAATATCAGGAAGAAAAATTAAAACAACGTTGAGCAAAATAATTGAAAGAGAACTACTTTATTTCTAATCTCAGCTGGAAAAATTGTAAGGTTAAAAAAAGATTACTAATATATAAAAATGGCATTTAGTTAANCCCTGCTTATTTAACTTCTATGCAGAGCACATCATGAGGAACGCTGGGCTGGAAGAAGCACGAGCACACTGGACGTGAGTTTGGGTAAACTTCTGGAGTTGGTGATGGACAGGGAGGCCTGGCATGCTGCGGGTCCATGGGGTTGCAAAGAGTTGGACACGACTGAGCAGCTGAACTGAACTGATAAAACTTTCTGGAGCCAGGCCCCCGCCTCTCCTATTTGGCTTGGTAATTTTGAAGGTTATGTAATCGGAAAAGCGTTGCTTGAGTTGTCTAGTGACAGCTCTGGGACTTAACTCCTGTATTACTTTGAGAAGTTGAAATGAAAATATTTGTCAATTACTCAGTGCTTTTTACATTCATAGAGGCTATACATTAATAACAATACACGGATCATTGTTACATTTTTATCCACTGATGGGCTGGGTTATAGACTAATGTCAAAACGTTTCTGCCTTTCAGCTTATAGCAGTTAACGAGAGTAGTTACCTAGCTATGTTTGTAAACAACATCTGTTAATCAATCGATATCACCAGGTAAGAGAGACTCCCCGCTGCAGAGGGCGGGACCGGGCGGGAAATGGTAATGCCTTCGGACAGCTTCATTTCCATGACAACGGTTGCTGTGGTGACGACTACGCCTTCCCATTGGTCACTGCAAAGCATACTGGGGTTCCTTGGGAGTACGTCATTGGCTAGCGTTCCGCAATGCGCAGGCGCAGGNCATTCTCATCAATAGTGTAGGAAGTGAAGTGAAGTGAAGTGTTAGTTAGTCGTGTCCAACTCTTTGTGATCCCATAGACTGTAGCTTGCCAGGCTCCTTTGTCCATGGGATTCTCCAGGCAAAAATACTAGAGTGGGTTGCCAATCCCTTCTCCAGCGGATCTTCCTGATCCAGGAATCAAATCCAGATTTCCTGCATTGTAGGCATGTTCTTTACCATCTGAGCTACCAGGGAAGCATTCACTTTCTTACACATTCCAACATTTGTTATTTGTGGACTTTTTTATGATAGCCATTCCCTAGACATATAGTTGATTTACAATATTAGTTTCAGGTGTACAACATAGTGATTCAGTGTTTTTATAGTTTATACTAGTAGTTGGATTTTTCCTTTTCTGTAGATTCTTACTTTTTTTCCACTTACAGAAGACCCTTTAACATTTCAGGGTAGGTTTAATGTTGATGAGTTCTTAGTTTTTGCTTCTCAGAGAAGTTCTTTATCTCTTCTGTTCTACTTGATAATCTTTCCGAGTAAAGTAAACTAGGTTGCAGGGTTTCCCCTTTCAGCACTTTGAATACATCACGATACTCCTTGGTCTGCCAAACTTCTGCAGAGAAGTCAGCTTATATGGACTGTTAGCTTGGCAGGCCACTGCAGATTTACGATGTTCTACCTGTCCAGACATGTGTGGCTCTACTCAGAGTCAGTTTTGGGTGCAAGTTCTCTTTTCCTCTCACAACCAATCACTGACCCTGGCTTCTCTACCCGTGCCCTGTTGTGGAATCACTCTGAATGGCAAGTGGGGCTGTGTGGCCTCCTGCCATGTGTTTGGGGTGAGTTGTGGTGGAGTGGCCACCGTCAGAGATCTGGGCTGTTTCTGATGTGGTGCATCTGTAAGCACCAAGCATGGCCACTGCTGCCCTGGGGCCAGGTCACCTCTGTGTCCCACGATTGAGGCTTTTCCCTAGTTGTGTCTCAGTGGTCTCCCAACCAGACAAGAGAGCGTGTCTTCCCTGCACAGAACCCCAGGATTGGGGAGCCCTACCTGTGGCTTGTATTGCTTGCTCCCCAGGGCAGATGTCCTTCCATGTTAACTTCCGTTTCCTCAGAGTCCCCTCCCAGGGACATGGGTCCTAATGTGATCACTTTTATTCCCTCCATACCCATTGACATTTGCATCTTCCCTATAGCCTTGGTTGTATAAGAATCCTTTGTCAAGTTTCCACTTAGTTTTCTGTTAGAATTGTTCCATATGTAGGTGTTTTTGAGGTATTCATTGTGGGAAATGAATTCCACATTCTTTCATTCCTTCAGCTTAATCTGAACCCTGATCTTCACTTCATTTTTAATCACATGGAGTAGTCACACTACAGAGAGGTGTGTGCTTTTTCAGCAGACAAATAAGACTAGTCTTCATTCTAAGAAGAATTCTCTCTGGAGCTCCATTTAACATTGTGTTTTTCATCAGGATGCTCTGAAGACCTATTGGGGCCTAGGGTACCACAAATTAGGCATAATGACCTCCGGCTTTGCTGCTTACAGCAAGGACATGCTTCTGTGTTAGTCTGTTGGGAAGGATAAAATGTCTTTGGTGTTTAAAAGGAAAGAATGAAGAAGAGAAAAGAAAAAAGAAATTCCTCTTACTTTTGCATTGTATGTTACCAAGACAAAGTGATAGAATATCTCTAGTTTTCTACATAAACATTCTTTGCCTGACTTTTATTGACTTTTCACCTTCAAGATCATTAAACTCAATTTAACTTGCTACCAATTTTGCCTCTGCAAAAGAGTTCATTCTTAGTCAGCCCCAGAACTCTTGGGGGATTTTATATCTAATAAGAATATCCATTAAACATGTTTAATGAAAGTTGACAGCTAAGTATGATATATGAAGCACATTTTTTTTCCCCTCCTACGGAAATGATCCAAGATTGACACAAAGTAGATCTCCAGAGTTAATCTTCAGGAAAATTCTGAAAGACTAACAGAAGACTCTGCCTGTGCTAAGATGTCATAAGGATATGATTTTAATAGAATAACCATAGTTGAAATGCCATTGGCTTAATACATTTAGAATAACTAAAGCATTGAAAGCCTCTTTCTTTTTATTTTTCATTTGTGCCTGGAGATGGCATATTAATCTGTACAGGTCTCTGCAGATCATTTTCAAGAGAAATTTAATATGGAGGGACACATATCAAGCAGAATTTAAGATCAGGAATGCAATTTTTATGAACTTAATAATGTCATCATTTGTTTGAAACCAAGTTGTTCATTTTCTGTTGCATAGATTTCATTCTGACCTTAATAAGAAAATAGTACATTCCTCTGTGTGTTTTTTTTTCCCTGTGAAATTGTAATATTAAAAAAGCATAAATCAAAGTTGTTTTGATAGATGAACAACACAATTTTGTAACAGGATAGAAACTGAAGAAAAAAAAGGAAAGAAAGACTGAATAGCTGATAAAAGATGAGTTGAACTAGGAGGATTGATGTTAGAGCTGAAGGCAGCATTAGAGATTAGATGCTCATTGGCTTTTCAGCAAGCCTGGTGACTCATTCTACATAAATAAAGTTTGTGATTTGTAATGAAAAGCTTTCTATCTTCATTGCAAGCAAATTAACAGGTATTTTGTGGCAGGAATGTTAATGTTATCTTGCATTTGTTTCTGAGCAGGAACACATTAACAGGGCAGGTTTGAAAAGAATTTCACTTTTATAACATCAGGTGCTGAAGGTATTAGAACAAGGTCACCTCTGTAAAGTAATGAGGGAAAATTAGGTTATAAACATGCAGTGCCTAAAAATATACTCAGTCTGCTCTGCAGAGTGAATGCAATATAGAATTGCCCCAAATTACTAATTTTCTTTTACTCCAAATAACACTTAGGCCACAAACTGAACCCAAAGAGTTAAATAATAGAGCAAGACACTGTAGAGGAAGATCACTGGGGCTCATAATAGGGAATCAATCAAAATCAGTAGTGTTCAAATATCTGTGTATATACACAAAACAGTTCATAACTTATAAAGTAGGACATTTGAAATGTTTTATGCAATAAAGCTCAGAGGTCTACATTTCTGTTTGGGAGAAAGCAACGAAAGGCAAATGAAAGACAAAGGCAAAACATTGCTTGTCTTCAGTGATAGTTAAAACATGAAAGAAAGTCGAGTGATTGCTAGGAATATTATCACAATTAAAAGCTAGATGATAAAATGACAAAAAAAGTTCTTTAAAATTGGGGTAATGGGAGTATGAATGATTCTACTCCTTTTTGGAATACATATAAGAGGCAGGATGGGTAAAGTGTATACAGAAGACCCACCAGATCTGGGTAATCAGGTTTTGGGCAGGATGTCATCTTATATGATGAACCCTTAAGACACTGGCCTGACTTTAAAAAAAAAATTAATTAATTAAAAAAATTGTATAGAAGGATAATTGCTTTATAGAATTTTTCTGTTTTCTGTCAAACCTCAACTTGAATCAGCCATAGGTATACATATTTGGGTAATCATGCTTACAGATTTTCCCAGACTAGGACTAGACAAGATGGTATTGTTTCTCACCTTGCCCTAAATATCGTCAACCCACATGCCTGACCTCCAATCTCCTGGGCTGTAGATTTGTCTTATTATTTATTTCTGCAACTAAAATAAAACTTGCTGTGATTCACTTCATTTTGTCCAAATATGATGAGACTATATAGGGTGATTAAAATATAACAAATCAACTCTGACCTCAATCTGCACAAGTCCTTCAGAGTAACATAACATTTTACTTAAGCAATTACCTATAAGCAGAAAGGTAAAAGGAAGAATGTTTTGAGTAGCAGTTGACAACATTTTTGTTGATTTAAAATTTTATTTTAGTAAAAATTTAATTGTAAGTGAAAATAAATTGATGGCTATGATAGCTGCTTTTTAAAAAACCAAAGGACCAGAATCAGTAACTGGTTTATATTGGTTTTATTCAACATGGAACTTAGTAGGTCTGGAATTCAGATGATTTAATTTGTTGATCTAATAAAAGATTAATCATCTTACCCAACTTTTTATTTTATAGGCAAAAAAATATGACTTGGAAAGATGAAACTTGGAAACATGAAATGACTCACCCAGATTCACAAGGTAATTATTGATAGAGTTATAAAAGATTTGAAATAGGTCTTTAGATTTATTTCTATTTATTTTATTGACTAATAAATAATTTTATTTATTTTATTGACTAATGCAGCGTGCTTCTCAAGCCTGGCTGGGTTTTGTTATCACTAATTCAGGCACTACTCCAGGCCAATTAAATTCAGAATCTCTGGGGAAAAGGTACACCATGCAAACTTTTATAATTCTTCTCTTAATATAATGCAGAGAAAGGACTGAGAGACACTGGACCGTTTTGGATTTCCATTATAAAATGTTGCAATATTGGGCTTCCCACATGGCACTAGTGGTGGTAAAAAAAAAAAAAAAAAAAACCCACCTGCCAGTGCAGGAGACACAAGAGATGTGAGTTAGATCCCTGGGTCAGGAAGCTCTCCTGGAGGAGGACATAACAGTCCACTCCAGTATTCTTGCCTGGAGAATCCCATGAACAGAAGAGTCTGGCAGGCTACAGTCCATGAGGCCACAAGAGTCAGACATGATTAAGCAACTCAGCACACATGCACAGAGTACAATTTTACCCAAGGTAATATTGAGAGGAAAAACTTGTCAGGGTCCATTTAATGGTTAGCATAGAAATTGTCCTGTATATGTCTCCAGTGTTTCTGTCATGTATTCAGTTAACAGCAGGACATGTATCCAGAAAAGAACCAGTGTTAGGTAACACAGATCTCATTTCTGAAGCAATCTTTAAAATGAGAGGTCTGGCAAGATGAAACTCAGAAAATAAATCAATGCTTGTCTAAAGGTTATAGAGTAACTTGGGAACTATTTGAGCTCTAGTGATTACAAGATCAGAAGATTAAAAAATAACCCTGCGGGTGTGCTTTAGGAACCATTCCCTCTGAAGATATATGGGAGATTTATGATTGAGTTGAAATCACTTTTGATTGGAAATAATTCTAACTCAGGAAGAATGTTAAAGTAGAAATAGCAGGAAGAGCTGTGTCAGAGAGAATATGTTCTTTATTCACATTCTAAAGGCTACCATTTACCACTGAAGAAATAGGAACTACTTAATAGATTAATATGACAGTTAATGGGTAAGTTAACAACCAATCATATTACTACTGACTATGCTTTGGACAAGTTAAGGGATGGGATCAGACAAAGATGATCAAGGTAGTCCTGGAACTTGAAGGCTTAGATATGACTCAAACATGACAGCTGTTTGAAAAGCTAAATAGCAAAAGAAGAGCTAATTTAGTTTAATGCTATAATAGCTGATCACTTAAAAGGCACTTATAAGTCAGATGAATGTTTAGAAAATAAGTACTTTTGGGGGTTCAGAGGCAAAGAGAACAAAAGTTCCCAAATGACCATTTTTCAGATAAAATCTAAGAGACTTTAGAGACTGTAGACTTGGAGACTGTAGATCCTTATTTATTTTTCCATTGCCTGGGGTTTTGAGGGTTTTTTGTTTTTTAGTTTTACTGTTCATTATTTTCTGCTTAATGTAGGTCTTCATGCTAGGGTGGGGGAGGAGGAAAGAAAAGATATTAAGTTTTAAAACTAGCCTTTCTGACCTAGCCTTCCCTAACTTTAAACAAGAGAAAAGACACACATGGTTGCTTATCTGGATGCCATATTGACCAATACAATTTTCCTTGCCCTCTCTTGTTTGATTCAAAACTTCCTGTCTATATGAGATAGTGCTTGCTAGCTAAACTTATTATGGTAGTCATTCCACAGTATATATGTCACATCATTATGCTATACACCTTAAATTTGTACAGTGATATGTGTCAATTATACCTCAATAAAGTTAGGAAAAAATAAATAAAAACTTTCTCTAAAAGTGATATAAATTATTGCAGACAATTATAAATCTGATTATATCTTTAAAGATAGTTACAATTTTGTTTAAGTTCCAAAGGAGTTAAAGAGGATTCCTAGAGAAGAAAATGGTGAATCAAAAGAAATATAATGTGATACTATATTTATAGGCACTGTGATATATGGCTATATATTGGCTTATGCATTTATTCAGCCACTCTATAAAAGTGAATTGAAAACAATAAATAAGTACTACTCGGGCCAGATATTGTAATTGCTCCAAGGTAAAGATGAAATTTGATCTCTCACTGAATAGAGCAATAATATTATGTTTAGGGATAATATAGGCCCAGAACTAAGTAAAATGCAAGACACAGTGTCATAAGAAAGGTAAAAATATTCAGCATCTATCAAACCTGGTCCTCTTCCAGTGTTCCTTATTAGAGAGAATGGGAGCTATTCGGTTTTGTATGTCAAATACATAGGAAGTAACATTAAAATCCCACGGTACCTCAGCTTCCATTCTTAGCCTTTGGCAAGTTGTCCATAATTCATATTCAATTTTTTACCTATTCTTATGTCTTTACTCCATTTCATGTGTTTCTGCTCAAGTTAAACTTAGGTTTATCTCCCACTTGCACTAATATAAATATAGTAAGTAGCCTCCTAACTAGTCCCCCTGCATATGTTCAATGAGAGTAATCTTTTCAAAATGCAAATCTGGTCATATCCCACCCTTCTTAAATTTCATGAGGGTAGTTTCTGTCTCTGCAGTTCATTATATCTCTATCAGCTAACATATTGTCAGACACAAAATAAATGCTCAATAAATAATTTCCATAAATAAATGAATTGTAAAGTTGGGAGAAGAATCTTGATATGAATTCTCAACTATTATGAAACACTAACCCAAATGAGAAACACTATTTTGCCTATTGTAGAGGGGGTTGGTCACACAAAATTTCAAGAACTTAGATTAGCTGACAGTACCATTAGTGATTCATAATGTGTCCTAAGTATCCCTGGTGGCTCAGATGGTAAAGTGTCTGCCTGCAGTGTGGGAGACCCGGGTTCAACCCCTGGGTTGGGAAGATCCCCTGGAGTGGGAAACAGCAACCCACTCCAATACTCTTGTCTGGAAAATCTCATAGACAGAAGAACCTGGTAGGCTACGAGTCCATGGGGTCCCAAAGAGTTGGACACAACTGAGCAACTTCATTTACGTATATATGCTTATTTTATAAATATCTGCATATAAAGATAAACCATATGCACATTTTTATCCAAAATCCACCTAAAGGGAAATGGGTGGAAATTATGTCACAAAGAATGTTATTGGTATTGTAATAAGCACTTAGTGAAACAAGAAAGTTTTCCTGTTTATAGTACAGAAGTCATTTACAGTTTTTGGCCATTTATTATACATTTCCCCTTTTCCTTCCAAGGAACACCCATATTTCCCTCAGTGAAAAACCCTTCTGCTACTTTCACTCTTCCTGATTTGATGGTTGTTGACTCCTTTCCCACTTCTGGAATTAGGCATTGCTTTCTCTTGGCCAGAGTATTGTTTAAAGGAGGGGTGACTGACCCAGTCAGAACTAGTGAGTTATAATTATATATCCACTGGGACTATAGAGTTTGAATTAGAGGATATAAAACCAAAGTCATTGCATCCATTTTGGGACCACAAAGGGAATTCCTTTCAAAGAATGTAGGCAACATAAAAAATTCAGAGGGAAGTGAGAGGTCAAGTCCTGGTAACATTATGTGAGCTCCTGGATCTTGGCATGTTGGAACCAGATCTATTCTATACATGAACTAAAATAAAGTCATTTTTAAATTAACTTGTTTGGGTTGGTTTTTTGCCACTGGTAAAGAAGAGACACTTATAGTATCATGTACCTTCCATATTCCCTGGGGGGCTGGGGTGTAACTATTCATCCTAGGTAACTGGTTTCCTCTTTGAAATGTGATAGGTTATATTCTTGGGCTTTCCTAGTGGTTCAGGTGGTAAAGAATCTGCCTGCAATGCAGGAGACCTGGGTTTGATCCCTGTTTGGGGAAGATCCCCTGGAGGAGGGCATGGCAACCCACTCCAGTACTCTTGCCTGGAGAATCACCATGGACAGAGGAGCCTGGCTGGCTGCAGTCCATGGGGTTGCAAAGAGTCAGACATGACTGAGCAACTAAGCACAGCATAGCACGGGTTGTATTCTGGCCTGGGACAGGGTTTCTTAGTGAGTCACATGGATTTCAGAGGTATAGGCAGTAACCACAGAAATGAAACTAGCCTCTACCTTACAGATTATTCAGTGGCACTTATCTAGTTTTGGTGATAATAGGTTGCACCTGTTACTAAGAAATGTCTGATGGCCAAAGGAACTTCCAAAGTGATCATCTGCGCAAAACAAAAAAGGTGAAAAAAATTCCAAACTGACAAAGCATAGTTCTGCTTAACAGAAAACATTGATTTTATGACTTTGATTGAGTGAAAACTCAAACCAGGGCCTCTGTGAACATTCAACTTCAAGGAACAGAGACTGGTTTTAGAGTGAAGAGTGAAGGACTTAGAATTTTTTTGTATTTTAGGTAAAAATTCCATCTCCCCTTTTATTCTATAATTCATTCTACCTTCAGTGTTTTACCTTCCTCCTGCTGAGAAAGAAGGACCAGGTCGATCCCTGGGTTGGGAAGATCACCTGGAGAAGGGAAAGGCCACCCACTCCAGTATTCTGGCCTGGAGAATTCCATGGACTGTATAGTCCATGGGGTCACAGTCTGACATGACTGACAACTTTCATTTTCACTTTTTCTGTTATTTTGCCTTCCTCTTGCTGAGAAAGAAGGGCAAGCTGGGGGTAGTAACGTGAGGATCATGCCATACTATAACGTGAGGACCAGCAGAAGATAAGGAATGCTCTGACAGTTGCTGAGCTAGTCCTGGTCAGTTGTCTTTGATACTCGAAATGGTGAAAAGATCTTCAGTTATATCACCATATCCTCCTGTAAGTGGTTGTTTTTGGGTGAAATGGTGTCTAAAGAGAACCCCTTGATCAAAGGAATTTGAAACATGGATGAATAAAGAAGAAACCAAGAGTGGTTAAAAAAAAAAAAAAAAAGTAGAAGCCAGAAACTTGACTGTTAATGGTTCCATCATGGCGCAAGGCTTTCTTAGAGAAGCTCCTGCCAATATATCCTCAGACTGCTATCAACATGAACTTTGGAAGCCATATATGTGATCATATAACTAACCCTTACTCAAGGTACTGAGAATAAGTGAAATTATAGACATCTTTGCTGTCCTCGTGGGTCTTATTCTTGAAATATAAATATAAATAAAAATTAACCTGAACCAAGGCCAAGTGTGAAATACAGGAAATATATAATATGAAATCAGAAAGGTGGGCATTTCATTTGGGGAATTTTTCATGGAAGAAGAAAAGACAGTGACTTGAAGAGTAGGGAATAAATACATTGAGAAAAGAGAAAAGGATTTTTGGTTGAACCCTTGCATAAGCAAAGCTTGAGGGAAAGCAAGGAAAATATTTGTCAAATGGAGAAAATAAAGAAAAGAATTTGTGAAATAATACCTCTTTACCAAATTTATAAAGTATCTTTTGGAAAGAATTGTGTGTTTTTCTTTTATAATTCATGCTCATAGCAATGATTTCTTTTAACTAAATTACCTGAGGGAAAATATATGTTTTTAATTCACACTTGGATGTTTTTAGAAATGAAAGAAGTATGAAGTTAGCCTATCATTTTTTGATGATCTGTAAAACTTACCAGACCCAGAGGAATTCCAATTATTCTATTAAATTACTCTGTAATTGAACTAACATCTCCACTCTCAATAAAACAGGTTCTAATGTCCAAAGCAGTGTGTGAGCTATTGCTGAGTGTCTTAATGGCTCCTGTGTTTGCCTACATACTCTCATACTAGCCTCCAACTAATTACTTTGTAAAGCACTTTGGGATAATTTGGTTGTGAATAGTATTGTATAAAGCAAACACATTTCTTTTCTCAAACATTGGCTCATGTTGGGAGCTGAAGAGCTACAAGTACTTTTTTTTTTTTTAATGTTAGCAGTAGATATTTTATGTTAGGCATGCATGCATTTTCAGATCTTCTTTTAAAGTGATGTATTTTCAGGAACAGGATACAAAGACCTTTCTAAGAAGGACAGAGAATTTTTAGAGAACAAAATGTATTAAACCAACAAAAGCAAAAAAGAATTTTCACTTTATATAACGTAATTAATGGAACTATTCCTACTGACAAAGCCATTACATAAAATATTTATTTTGTTGTAAAGTGTCTTGTCAATGAATATGAAGTATTTTATAAATAATTTTCATGAAATAATTGCCTTTAATATCTATTTCATTTTCATGCAGCAGACTGTTAAGGAAAATTCTTTCATCACAAAATAAATGCCAGCAAAGTAAATTTTTTAAAAATTGTTTAAACATTGATAACTAGTGAACTGTGTCTCATTCTATGTGTTCTTCAAGAATCAGTGGCACTTTTATTCCAGATATATACCCATTTCTTCATTGATCATATTCTTTTTCAGGTACTGGAAATGGGATTTAGAATATGTGTCTGAAATTGCCTATTGTGCACATAGACAAGGAAATATTTGTGTTTCTATAACTGCATAGCTCCCATGGAACCCCTTCTCTGGTTCCAGGTTAATTGTAGTCTGCTCCAATCTTTTCTGTATAACTGTTTTCCCCTGAAAACTTCATCAGATGATAAAGGTCCTTTTACCCATTTCTCTTACTAACGTTCAATATTATGATTTTGATTTCCTGGGGAAAAATGATGATTCACAATTTGCAAGAAATATGTGTCCTGTTTCTTTGTTCATATCTGAAAGTACAGGGAAGTATTTTGATTTCCTGGGGAAAAATGATGATTCACAATTTGCAAGAAATATGTGTCCTGTTTCTTTGTTCATATCTGAAAGTACAGGGAAGTATTTAACACTCTTAAAATTTGTAGGTATTCTTTAGTACATCATGATTTGTTGATAATGGCTTGGTAACATTATCTTCCTATAAACAAACCTAGACATTGAGTACTAGAGAAACTAGGGCAGAATGTAAATTTTGCCCTTTAACTGGAATGACCGTTCCTTATGCTCAGTGATGGAAATGAATATGCATATACATGTCTTCCTAACCGGGATGAGAGATTTGAGAATCTTCATGCCCTGTGAGTCCATTTGGAGATGGAATTAATATTTTTGTCTCTTTGATAAACCACTAACTGCCTTAAATGAAGTTTAATGATCCTTAGTGAGTTATTAGTGGATTGTTCCATTGTACAATGGTTATATTAGTGAAATCTCACAACAATATAGTAACTGTATCCAAAGGCATCTGGAAATTGATGCATCTCTACAGAAGGAAGTGATTTCTTTGTTCTTCCCAGTGTGTCTCATTATGGTTTTTTCCTTTTTAATGTATCTACCATTATTAAGAGAATATGAGGTTATTATCTGAATTTCAAATGGATTACTCCATGTGAATTGTTTCAGGGTATGTGATTGTGTTATTCTGGAGAATAATTATACAAGATTCTCAAGGGTCTTGTGTTCTTGATGTTAAAACCCCTTAAGGTAAAACTTTAAAATGCAGTTTTATTTTATGAGGTTTTATATTTGTGAAGGTAAGGGAATTCTCAGTGATATTTCTTCTAAAGCAGTCTGTGTTTGGGTACATTACAAATATGTGATAACTTGTGTTGAGAGTCATTTGTAGACTTCAGATTGCATGCAAACTAAGTACTGACAACAGTGTCTGAGCTTTATAGATGGTTTTAGATTAAAGTGTCATCATGTACCAATAAGTTTTATGTTGTCATGAACTGCAGTCAAGGATATTTACTTAAAATGTTTGTGGGGCTCCCCTGGTGCCCCACAAAAATGATAAAGATGAAAAAGATGATAAAGACTCTGCCTTCAATGAAGGAGACATGAGTTCAATTCCTGTGTTGGAAAGATCCCCTGGAAAAGGGAATGGCTACTCACTCCAGTATTCTTGCATGGAGAATTCCGTGGATAGTGAAGCAAGGTGGGCTACAGTCCACGGGGTCACAAAGAGTCAGCCATGACTGAGCAACTAATACTTTTGAGTATCTTGATTTGGAAATGTAAAATTTCAAGAGATATTTTATTTTTATGTACTGCTACAAGTTTAACTATTGATAAATAACAAAACATACTGTAAGTTAGAGAGGACAATCCAAGGCAATGAATTAAAAGAGAAAGTTCAAGGATTCTCTCCTTCATTCATTATCCAATAGCCTAGAGACTGAACTGCAGTACTGAGAGGCAAGTTGGGATTTTAACTCAGTATGCCAGTATGGAAAATGTCCAGACCATGATCACAAAACAGCTGTTTTCCTCTATAACAGGGTGAATTATAGTACATAGTGGAGCCAAGAAATCTCTTAGCATTTGTGCAAAAGGTTCTTTTGCCAGCCAGGGAGCAAGCATCAACAAGCATTGGCTTTGGAGGAGTTGGCATCTATGTTACTATTTCTCCATGGCAAGTCTTTCCTATGAGAAGTTTTGGTAAATGCATCCTTAAGGATTTAAGATGGTCATGAGCAAGAAAGCACCATAAGTGAAAACAAGAGTGGTGTTTTCACAAATCGCCTTTACAAAATACCATTTTTTAGAGTACTTATTTATGTGATCTAAATGCAGTTCTCAAAGACAATATCATTAGTACCTGAAATATTTTATACATATTAATATAATCAAATTTAAAAACTAGGAAACCAATTGAAGACATCACCTTCAGGTAAGAAAATTTGGAGATTATGTGAAGTTATACTTCATCTCTGAGAAGGAGATTCATGACCTTCCTTAAAATATTTATCAGATGCAGAGGTCATACCAATCACACTCCAGAAATGTAAAATAAATCACAGTAAAATCAAAGCAAAGTTTTGGTTACTAATTGCAGAAAATTTCAAAGAATGGGGAAAAGGGAGACATTTGCATGGAGAAAATATTCTTTCTGTAGAAAAATCTATGAATGAAAGCTAAGATTATAAAATCAAAATGGAGAGAAATCAAAGATGAGCATTATACCTCTTTTTTCTGGCAAAGTTTACACTAAGAGTCCCTGAAGGAGGGGCAGTGGGTTGTATCCTAGTCACAATAACCAATCTTACTTGAACTGCATTCCTAAGTATATATAATCTGTCTCCTAACTTTCAATTACTGACATTGACACAGAATCCCAAGGCAAATACTCTAGTAAAGATAAAATTGACATGAACAACATTTTTTTTANAGTGCCTGAAGAACTGTGGATGGAGGTTTGTGACATTGTACAGGAGGCAGTGATCAAGACCATCCCCAAGAGAAAGAAATGGATAAACCCAAAATGGTTGTCTGAGGAGGCCTTATAAACAGCTGAGAAAAGAAAATAAGCTAAAGGCAAAGGAGAAAAGGAAAGATATACCCATTTAAATACAGAATTACAAAGAAGTGCAAGGAGAGATAAGAAAGTCTTCCTTAGTGATCAGTGCAAGGAAATAGAGGAAAACAATAGAATGGGACAGACTAGAGATCACTTGAAGAAAATTAGAGCTACCAGGGGAATATTGCATGCAAAGATGGGCACAATAAAGGACAGAAACTCTATAGACATAACAGAAGAAAAAGATATTAAGGAGAGAAGGCAAGGATACAGAGAACTATTCAAAAACAATTTTATGACCCAGATAACCAAGATGGTGTGATCACTCAACCAGAACCAGATGTCCTGGAATGTGAAGTCAAATCAGCCTTAGGAAGCATCACTATGAACGAAGCTAGTGGAGCTGATGGAATTCCAGTTGAACTATTTCAAATCCAAAAAGATAATGGTGTGAAAGTGGTACACTCAATATGCCAGAAAATTTAGAAATCTCAGCAGTGGCCACATGGCTAGAAAAGGTCAGTTTTCATTCCAGTCCTTGAGAAAGCCAATGCCAAAGAATGTTCAAACTACCTCACAATCACACTATTCTCACAGGCTAGCAAAGTAATGCTCAAAATTATCCAAACCGGAGTTCAACATTATTTGAACCATGCACTTGCAGTTTTCAAGCTGGATTTTGAAAAGGCAGAGGAACCAGAGATCAAGGTGCTGATAAATTTTGGATCAGAGAAAAAGCAAAAGAGTTCCAGAAAAACATCTACTTCTGCTTTATTGACTAGCCACAACCTTTTCCTGCATGGATCACAATAAACTGATGAAAATTCTTAAAGAGGAGGGAATACCAGATCGCCTTACCTGCTTCCTGAGAAATCTGTATGAAAGTTAAGAGGCAACAGTTATAACTGGACACAGAACAACAAACTAGTTCCAAATAGGGAAAAGCATATATAAAGGCTGTATGTTGTCACCTTGCTTATTTAACTTATATGATGAACACACCATGCAAATGCTGGCTGGCTGAAGTACAAGCTGGAATCAAGACTGCTGGGAGAAATATTAATAACCTCAGACATGCAGATGACACCACCCTTATGACAGAAAGTGAAGAAGTATAGAGCCTCATGATGAAAGTGAAAGAAGAAAATGAACAAGCTGGTCTAATACTCAACATACAGAAAACTAAGATCATGGCATCTGGTCCATCACTTCATGTCAAATAGATGGGGAAACAATGGAAACAGTGAGAGGCTATTTCCTCAGGTTCCATAATCACTGCAGATGGTAAGTGCAGCCATGAAATTAGAAGATGTTTGCTCTTTGGAAGAAAAGCTATGACCGAATTAGACAACATGTTATAAAGCAGAGACATTGCTTTGCCAACAAAGGTTCATCTAGTCAAAGCTATGATNATAATCACTGCAGATGGTAAGTGCAGCCATGAAATTAGAAGATGTTTGCTCTTTGGAAGAAAAGCTATGACCGAATTAGACAACATGTTATAAAGCAGAGACATTGCTTTGCCAACAAAGGTTCATCTAGTCAAAGCTATGATTTTTCCAGTAGTCAAGTATGGATGTGAGAGTTGGGCTATAAAGAAAACTGAACGCTGAAGAATTGACGCTTTTGAACTGTGGTGTTGGAGAAGACTTTTGAGAGTCCCTTGGACAGCAAGGAGAGGCAAGGAGTTCATCCTAAAGGAAATCAGTCCTGAATATTCATTGGAAGCACTGATGCTGAAGCTGAAACTCCAATACTTTGGCCACGTGATGTGAGGAAGTGACTCATTTGAAAAGACTCTTATGCTGGGAAAAATTGAAGGCAGGAAGAGAAGGGGACAACAGAGGATGAGATGGTTCAATGGCACCACAGACTCAATGGACATAAATTGTAATTAGCTCCTGGAGTGGGTGATGGACATAGAAGTCTGGCATGCTGCAGTCCATGGGGTCGCAGAGTCTGACATGACTAAACAACCGAACTGAACTGAACTTCCAGCTAATTATCCTGCACCTCTATGCTTTCAAAGTTGAAAAAACAGCCAAAGGTTAAGAAACAGAAGACAAGCAATTAAAATAGGAAAATTTCTGGAAAAGATGATGAGTCCTTGGAGTAGTACTGAAAGGAAGTGTATAAAATACGTGTATTAAAAATAAAAGTTTGTTCATGCTCTAATTAAGCAACATACAAAAAATCCAATATACCAAGCACATATTTGAGAATATTAAGATTAATGATATATCTTCAATATAAGCCTAATTTCAATATGTTTAAAAATGTATTCATATTGCCAGAAAAAAAAAAAAAAGCTACCAATGTTCATTTACACTCTTCAGAAAAAGCCGATTGTTTTACAGGGAGAGAAACACTAAATATAGATCTCACATTGAAAGCCTAAAATTAGATATATTTTCTTAAGAGGAAAAAAAATGTAAAATGGATTTATTCTTGCACTTCCCTGTTTAAAGAAACTAACATCATGCCAGTTTATTTGTAATTTCTCATAATGTTTTTAGTTCAGTTCATTCAGTCACTCAGTCATGTCTAACTCTTTGTGACCCCATGAATTGCAGCACATCAGGCCTCCCTGTCCGTCACCATCTCCCGGAGTTCACTCAGACTCGAGTCCATTGAGTCTGTGATGCCATCCAGCCATCTCATTCTCTGTTATCCCCTCTTCCTCCTGCCCCCAATCCCTCCCAGCATCAGAGTCTCTTCCAATGAGTCAACTCTTCACATCAGGTGGCCAAAGTACTGGAGTTTCAGCTTTAGCATCATTCCTTCCAAAGAAATCCCAGGGCTGGTCTTTAGAATGGACTGGATGGATCTCCTTGCAGTTCAAGGGACTCTCAAGAGTCTTATCCAACCCCACAGTTCAAAAGCATCAATTCTTCAGCGCTCAGCTTTCTTCACAGTCCAACTCTCATATCCATACATGATCACTGGAAAAAACCATAGCCTTGACTAGACAGACCTTTGTTGGCAAAATAATGTCTCTGCTTTTCAATATGCTCTCTAGGTTGGTCACAACTTTTCTTCCAAGGAGTAAGCATCTTTTAATTTCATGGCTGCAGTCACCATCTGCATTGATTTTGAAGCCCCCCAAAATAGTCTGACACTGTTTCCACGGTTTCCGCATCTATTTCCCATGAAGTGANTTGTTGGTAAAGTAATGTCTCTGCTTTTTAATATGCTGTCTAGGTTAGTCATAACTTTTCTTCCAAGGAAAAAGCGTAAAACCATAGGACATTAATTTATTTATACCAGTGCATCTTTTTCAGACTTCAAATAGCCACAGTAATCAGGTTTGTCCATAAGTTATTCCCCATTACCATTTGTTCTTTCCTGTGCTTCTTTTTGTATTTTAAAGTAGCGCAAATAATTGTCAGAACATTAACTTGATTTGTAAGCATATGATCCTCCCATTTTGACCTAAGTCAGTAAATATTGACTATATAAAAAGATAATATGAGTGGACCAAATATAGTTTTGCTGCCAGCATATCTCCCATTACTAGCTTCTCATTGTGTTAGTAACACTTTAAGCCAATGAAGGAAGAGTTTCAACCTAACTGTAAAGCTCCATCCATACATCTCCTTATATATTCCTTCAATTAAACATTCCATTTCCCCAAGTTAGCAAACCACAATCAAAAGAACAATAATAATAGCAAACTAAATAAAATTTAAAACAAAGCAATATACATGTGCACACACAAACGCATACACACCCACATGTCATATTAGAAACAGACAATAAAAGCAAATGAGAATTTTTAATGCTCTTGTTTCTGCAAATTCTCATTTGTTTAACTATTATACAATATGTCCTGAAATCACCAAATTTAGCCTGTGGGATCCTATGGGACTGTATGATTATTCATTGATAGTGAAAATGAAAGTGAAGTTGCTCAGTCGTATCCGACTCTTTGCGATCCCATGGACTGTAGTCTACCAGGCTTCTCTGTCCATGGAATTTTCCAGGCAAGAGTACTGGAGTGGGTTGCCATTTCCTTCTCCAGGGGATCTTCCTGACCCAGGGATCGAACCCAGCTCTCCTGCATTGCAGGCAGATGCTTTACCCTCTCAGCCACCAGGGAATATTACTCATTGATAGTGGTAAATTTAAATAAAAATCAATTATACAAAAAAGTAAGAAATTAAAGTGTGGTCAGTTTGTTGCATTCACATCACAAGACTTTTCTACAATTTTTAATGCAGTATGATATTTGCTATTGTCACAGTAAAATTGCCAGGGCTTCACTAGAAAGCAACATATATGCATAGCTAAAGACATTTATTTAATAAAGTAATTTGGAATTTTCATTAGATTCTGGCTTCTGTGGGAACAAATGTATGCAGTGAGGTCATTCTGTCTAGACAAAGTCTATTTAATTTTCTTACCCCAAATCAAACAAATTACTTATCTATAGATCTAGGCTTACTCTACAATATCCAATATGGTTAGCTGCACCTGGGTGTTTTGACTCCTACAATAAGACCACCAATTTGCTTCATTTATACCTCATTTCAAGGACAGCCATCTAGCCCAAAGGTTATTCAGAGATTTTACTCACTTCTAATAGTATAACATTTGTCAAACAGTTGATAATTTGTTTTTGTCATCTGAGTTGATATATCTTGTCACTTTTGAATAGTAATAACTGAAGTGATATTTAAGCAGTTTTAAAGATGAGGGTTTAAATGATGATCCATACTTGTAGTTATAAAATATTAATTCAGTTAACAAGTATTTTGATGAAGGCATCTAAATATGGAATAATTGTGAGTAAGGTTGTAAAAATACCTAAAAAGAAATGATGATTATTAATTATGATTCCATATTTACATAGATATTTGATTGATTAAAATTATAAATAAATGTACTAATCCCTGCTGCTGCTGCTGCTACTGTTAAGTCGCTTCAGTCGTGTCTGACTCTGTGCGACCCCATAGACGGCAGCCCACCAGGCTTCCCGTCCCTGGGATTCTCCAGGCAAGAACACTGGAGTGGGTTGCCATTTCCTTCTCCAGTGCATGAAAGTGAAAAGTGAAAGTGAAGTCACTCAGTCATGTCTGACTCTAGCGACTCCATGGACTGCAGCCTACCAGGCTCCTCCGTCCATGGGATTTTCCAGGCAAAAGTACTGGAGTGGAGTGCCATTGCCTTCTCCGACTAATCCCTGCTAACATCTGAAATTGTTGATCCTAGTTCTTGATGTGTTATATTGTAACGAAGAATTTTCAAAATTTCTCTTTAGGTGGAATGACTACAGCAAGGCTTCTGTCCACACTTGAAACTGCTGTCAGTAATTTGTACGCTATAGTAGAAGAATTTAATTTTATGAATAAGGTTTTCTAAAACTCCACTTTTTTNGTTATATTGTAACGAAGAATTTTCAAAATTTCTCTTTAGGTGGAATGACTACAGCAAGGCTTCTGTCCACACTTGAAACTGCTGTCAGTAATTTGTACGCTATAGTAGAAGAATTTAATTTTATGAATAAGGTTTTCTAAAACTCCACTTTTTTATATGCTCAAAACCAAATTTTTCTCAAGCAAACAATAGTTCTTATTTATCATGAGGATTCTGGCCACATAAATCCACTTAACTGTTTTGTCTTGCCTTTGTTTGGAGTTCTGTGTGTTAGTGTTAGATTCTAGGATCCTGAAATACTAGGTTCTCCCTACCTAGAATTATGACATGCAATAATGTTGTTATGTTTGTTTGGTCCTATTTTCAAGGTGCATCCCTCCAAAGGAGCTGATGCTGCCCAGGAACATAAGCAGATTTTAGTGTTCTTGTGACTTTAGATAGGGCTTCCCTGGTGGCTCAGACTTTAAAGAATTCACTTGCAATGCAGGAGACCCAGGTTCGATCCCTGTGTTGGAAAGATCCCCTGGAGAAAGGAGTGGCTACCCACTCCGATATTCTTACCTGGAGAATTCCATGGACAGAGGAGCCTGATGGAGCCCCAAAGAGTGGGACACAACTGAGTGACTAACACTAACATGACTTTTGATACACATTGTACTTGATATTTTATCAGTCCGTCTGAGCAAAACCACATGAAAATATTTAACTTTGTTGATTTTATTTTGTTCAGTTTGGGTCAGATGTAATTTATAGTTATTGAAATTTAATATTTGAGATCATACATTTTTGTCGGCATTTTTTCTGGTAGAGAAGGGAAGGGTGATGAATAGTAGGATCACACCTAAGCTTTGTCTGAACTTATCTAATTTTTAAAACCTCCACAAGCTCATCAAATATTTAGTACTTCCTTTGAATGATAGTAATATGACCAGCAAGTTTCAATATTATTGCCAAAATGAGTATAAGTGTATTAGAAAACTGAGATACTCAGTGCTTCTTAATTATGCTAGACTAAAAAGTTTTCTAATATTTTTCAAAGTTAAATTCTTTACTTTTTATTTTATACTGGAAATTCACACTTAGATTATTATTACTGTTTATAAGACTACATGAAACCCCAAAGATTGATTATAAGATTACCATTCCAGCTTGTTGAATCTAATCTGGATTTGTTGTATTCAAAACAATTATAGTTTTATTCAGTTTGATGTTAAATAGTTCAGTTCAGTTGCTCAGTTGTCTGTCTGACTGTTTGCCACCCCATGGACTGAGGCATGCCAGGCTTTCCTGTCCATCACCATTTCCCGGAGCTTGCTCAGATTCATGTCCGTCGACTTGGGGATGCTATCCAACCGTCTCATCCTCTGTCATCCCATTCTCTGGCCTTCAGTCTTTCCCAGCGTCAAGGTCTTTTCCAGAGAGTCAGTTCTTCACATCAGGTGNACCATTTCCCGGAGCTTGCTCAGATTCATGTCCGTCGACTTGGGGATGCTATCCAACCATCTCATCCTCTGTCATCCCATTCTCTGGCCTTCAGTCTTTCCCAGTGTCAGGGTCTTTTCCAGAGAGTCAGTTCTTCACATCAGGTGGTCAAAGTATTGGAGTCTCAGCTTCAGCATGAATATGCTGTTAAATAATCCTCTGCTAAATAACATTTTTGGATTCATAAAATTAAAATAAATCTCCAATTCCTTCGTAACAGGGCATTTGATGATTGAGTCTTGGCTCTTTGTTTCCTAAGCAACGTGGCAGTGGTAGGAAACAGACAGTAGTAAAATGCATAGACTCAAATTGATATTGTTCACTTATTTATTCCAAAAGAGGGCAGCAAAAGTCTATTTTATATAAATCCTCTGCTGTGTGCTGATGTGTTCTGGTCAGTGGTTGTTTTTGAGTAATTCATTTTTATTTTAAGTCAGACATTCCTTTCCTCTTCTCAAAATGGTAAATAAAAATAAATACCTGATAAATAGAAATAAGTTTATTGTGAAAGATAGTTAGAAGAAACTTTAAAAAACCCATGATTTTACCAGAAGTAGATAATTTGTCAACAGGAAAAAAGTCTTTTCAATGCTATGGCTTTCTTTGTCTCACTCTTCTCAATCAAAACCAGAATAAAAACTGGTTTTCTCTTTCATTTATTCTATGTTTCTTTTATTATAGCATGTAATCACTGAAAAATTTCATTTAATTGTACATAAATCATTAATATGCTCCTACTAATAAAATAGTTTAAAAGAAGAATATAATTTTTAACAAAATTTTGGCACTAAAATAAAGAAAACTCTTTGAGAAATCACGTATAATTTTAGGCTAGCTTTGTTTAGGTATATTAAATAAGTGGTCTAATGATGATAATCTGAAGCATGCTCCTGTGTATTCATCTTGGTATTGTTGAGTTCCTCCTTGAAAAATCCTGTCCTGAACTGGCACCAGCAGATGAAGCAAATGGCTGCTTCTTTCTTCAGATATTTTCTTACACACGTTTTATTTTGGCCTCGTATTTCTGTTCTTTAGCAGTTTGAGAAATTCCCCTTTCATCTTACTATATATGGTTAATCTTAAAAATACCAAGCATGCAACTAGATAGCTTTCAAATCTTGGGGTTGAAACTAATGAGAAGAGGAGAGCTACAGAATATCTGAGAATGTCAGTTATACTTGACTCCCTGAGAAGCAACATGACTTTTGTGGCCAATAATTAGCACTTTCAAGAGGGATCGAAGGAAATAAAGAGGGGACAGGGAGAGAATGGAAGCTTACTCTCTTCACAATCATGGTATCCCGTGCAGCTGTTTATAGTAATGTTGATGCAATGACGCATTTCTCCCGTATTATCTCTTTCTACTACTGATTTAATTTTTAAATTTGGTACCTTGATAAATTTTTAGAACTGTCTGAGGTTTCATTAATAACAATGTCTATAGCCAAAATTGCGTAGTAATACTTGTTAATGAAAGAGGCAATCCGTAGACTAAATACTTCATTTATTAATATTGTGTGGAATGTGATAACAAAGTATCTGGCATACTCTAAATACTTTTTATTAACATTATTGTTGTCATTGTTCCTTTATAACTATCATCTCCTTCCCAGGCATAGAAACCCTCTTTCATAAGATATCCTTCAGAGTGTTTCTTAACAATTGTGTCACATGTATGGGAGAGAATGGGTAGGATTCCTGTGAGCCAGGAGGAGTTTCGTATAGCCTGAATCATAGGCAACCACAGACAACGTTTACTGAGCACGGGTTACAGGACAGACACAATGCTAAGTATGCTATGTGGATTTTATCACTTAGTCCATAAAAAAAGAAAATGGAGGTTCAGTGGTAGAACGACCCTTTGTGATGACAGAAAAGTGTTGTTCATCAAAACTTCTAGGTAGGTCAGGATGGATTAGTTCAGTGCAAGATGAGGCAGTTGCCCGTCCATCCCAGGCTCCTCTTTCTATAGTCCATCTCCCTGCCTGGTGTCCTCACTTCGTTTCTGCTCTTCAGTGCGCTCTATCACGTCTTTTTCTTACCATTTTTGACATATGTTCTTAGGAAAGGATCAAAGTTGAATCCCTTAGCCTTCTGCTGTCAATTTAAGCTACGGTATTACTTTTCCCATACTCTGCATCTTAAAATTTAGTGTTGTGGATTATAAGTCTTGCCATGAGGAGGGGTGTTTCGATATTAATCAATAGATGGAGACATACTGCATGGTTGGGGAGTGTGGTAATAGCAGCAGCAAAGTTTCCTGTCTGGATGTTCAGATCACAACATCTGTATAATTACTTCTCAGATAACAGATTATTACACTCTTGTACAACCAGGCCTAGCTACCTAGTCTACCATACATGCACTTGTAATTGTTGAATGGAGAAGAAATACCTGCCAGATATTTTGTGCACATTGGATAATTTAATATAAAAATAATAATAAGTAAATACTGTTCTCATATTCATTTTTACAACTGGAAAAAACTGAAGCAGAGAGGAGATACGTAACTTGCTTATGTATCATAGAAGTATATGAGGAACCTTGGCACTCTGGCTCTGGAGTCTGGAGCTATCAGTCATATCTTTATTTAATTTTTTAATTCATTGTTTATTTCTCTTTTCCGAAGTTTCACCCATCCGTCTTACTCTCAAGTCTTTTTCTTTACTTACTCTACAAAGCACATCATTGGATTCCTTGGTCACAACTACTAATTAAGGTGCATAAATTTGATTTTCTGTGCCAACTTGCTACTGTATTTTCAAGTGTCTACCAGCATAGCTGTGTGGATATCCCAAACCTCAACCCCAAGTCCCAAACTGAATTTATATGTTTATTGCTTGAAAACTTCATTGTCCATCAACATGTTAAATATCAAAATTTACTGTTTTTTTGTAGCTCTTCAGTTCAGTTCAGTTCAGTTGCTCAGTTGTGTCTGACTTTGCGACCCCATGGACTGCAGCACGCCAGGCTTCCCTGTCTATCATCAACTCTTGGAATTTACTCAAGCTCATGTCCATTGAGTCAGTGATGCCATTAAACCATATCATCCTCTGTTATCCCCACCTCCTCCAGCCGTCAATCTTTCCCAGCAGCAGAGTCAGTTCTTTGCATCAGGTGGCAAAAATATTGGAGTTTCAACTTCAACATCAGTCCTTCCAATGAATATAAAGGNAGTCTGTTTTTCCATGTCCAGTTCTAATTGTTGCTTCCTGACCTGCATATAGGTTTCTCAAGAGGCTGGTCAGTGGTCTGGTATTCCCATCTCTCTCAGAATTTTCCACAGTTTATTTGTAGTTTCTCATAATGTTTTAGGGAGATTTAAAATGCCATTGTCAAAGAAAAACAACTAGCATTTACTAAGGGCTCTCTGTGTTGAAAGAGTAAGGCTAAACCCAATGGCAAAGATAAAGATGATAAGACTTGGGTTCTTCTCTCTGTTTACCATGTAATATAGTAGAAATGTTAAAAAAATTAAAAATCACAACTAAAGGCAGTTGGTGCTGGACATATTAATATACTCTCTGAACAGAGAAACTGAAAATACTACTTTTTTTCCTATGAAGTAGCAGAATCCTTCAAAGAGTATGTTCATTTTGTGTTGTGTTTTGAAGGAGCAGAATTTTTAAAGAAAAGCGAGCAACTATCAGAATGACCAGGCTAGAAAGAGAGAAACACAAATTCCTCTAAAAGGAGTCATGGAAAGAGATTTATCGGAGTGCTGTGTGTGTTAACGACTGAAGAAGTGATTCATGTTAGAGAGTTGGTCTGCAAAGCTGTCCTGTGATTTAAATAGTCTAAGTGACCAAGTAAATCAAGAAAAAAAGAGCTGAAAATCGTGCCTAGAGGTTTATTTTTCTTTTCTCCCCTTATTATTTTTTAATCTGGCGGCAAGAGAAGAGCCAGTAAAGTGGGCTTATATTTAACAATCGCAGATACAAGAGCAGTGCATTATTAACAAAACAATTGAGAAAAGATTTCTAGAATAACAGTGTGAAAGAAAAAAAAAAAAACATGCACAATGTGGTTGAAGGAATGAAATATTTCAGAAGGTTTAACAAGATGCCGACTGATAACAAATCAGAGGAATTAGCAATGAATGTGGGTACTGAAGATCTTTAAGAAAACACAGCCTTGTTTGGATGAATATAAGACTTAGGTATAAACTTAAATAGAGGAAAAAAATACCATGAAACTATAGACTACTTCCAATCTGAGTTTTTATGCAATTTTCTATTCTTCACCAGAAGAGTAATTTGGGTAATAGAAAAGATCTTCAGATTTCTTCCTTTAATTTAGTATGTCCTTACTTCTGCATCACTTAACATGGTTTTTCTCACCCTTATGTCATTTATATTTATGTTGGTCAGTGGCAGTCAATCATTCAGACGCTGAAAACTGTTAACCTCTGAACTGTGGAGCACTTCATTTTACAGTGTCTTTTCACACTTTTAACTGACCTTCAGCTGAACTATTTCTTAAGTGGGAACCAATGGATGGAAACCAGTCCAAATCTATGCAACCTTTTTCCTGCATTGAGCCTATGAGCACTTGAGGTTTTAAATGATCCCAACAAAAGCCTGACATACACTAAGGAGGTCCACAGATAAGCAAAATTTGACTTTCTGTATTTAATGAACACTTTAAAAGTGAAATTATCAGGTTAAAAAAAAAAAAAAGGATCTTGGGCTTCCCAGGTGGTGCTAGTGATAAAGAACCTGCTTGCCAATGCAGGAGACACAAATGATGGGGGTTGATCTCTGGGTTGGGAAGATGCCCTGGAGGAGGGCATGGCAGCCCACTCACTCCACTGTTCATGCCTGGGGAATCTCATGGACAGAGGAGTCTGGGGGGCTACAGTCCATAAGGTCACAAAGAGTCTGACAGGACTGAAGCAACTTAGCATGCAGATTGATTGGAACATTCTTCATTTATTTTCTCTGGATAATATAAATGCCAAATTTTAGAATAATATTCTGGCAGCCTGGAAAAAAAATAGAATTTCCTTCTTGTTTATTTTAATTGACTGGCAGCAAAGAGACTATTATGCCATTGGAAGTGCTCTAAATAGCAGATGGTTACCATTATAACAGATACTTGAAAGATCAACCAAGAAGACGATGCCCTTGAGATCTAAAAGTCAAAATGACAAACAGGAAAAAGGCATGTGAAAGCTAATTATTTCAGTTCAGAGAACAGTGAAGAAGAATAATTAATATCTTAGAAGTCACCTTTTCTAAACTTAAGGTATCTCATTTATTTCAGTTTTTTATTAAACTGTAGATGTTAAAATTAAAGGGAACAACATGATTTCTTATTCAGTGCTCCTCTTCCTTACACTTCTGTGGCATCACCGACTGGCTTTTATTGAGAAGATCTTGTCTGTAATATTACATTATCTTGGCTAGGTATGCAATAATTTCTCAGTGTTTTTTTTCTCTGAACTCATCCCCTAAATGTGAGCATGAGTCTAAAGAGACAGCAGGCTAAGATAGATGCTGATGCCAAAGCCCCTGACTGTTTCTGCTCTGCCACATATTACCTGTGTGAACTGGAATAAATGACTTACAGTCTCAGGATTTCCAAGTTCTCTTTCACTTTCCTCTGTATCTCTGCTTCTATCATTCTGACTTAGTGTGTATCAACTGCATTATTAATAAAAATGATAAAATAAAAACAAGCACAGTACACACTTTCTACAACTGAATGATTTATTAGGTAGCATCTTATTTGAGTAGCTTTCTTGGAAATTCCACCTGTCTTGTAACCTTTACAATTACCCTTACATATCTTGTCCCATCCTTTACTCAGTAATCACCTTTTATACTTTCAGATATTCTGGATTTTTTCCTCCCTGGTATGTGGCTAAAACCTTAGTAGCTACATCTGGTCTTCAACCAGTGTTTTATATGCTATTAGTACCCACAGTCATATGACCTGATGATTGGAATTAATCATTATATGCCACCTGTCTCAATGACCAAACTTTCTCAGTTTTTCTTCCAAGTGTCTCTGATATGCAATTTTTTATTTTTTCACTTTAAATATAAGTATTAAGTATTTGCCAAGTGCCTGGAGAATTCCATGAACAGAGGAGTCTAGTGGGCTGCAGTCTGTGGGGTCACAAAGAATTGGACACAACTGAATGAGTAACACTTTCACTGAACTTTCTGATAATGGGGCAGCAACAATGAAACAGATCAGGTAGACTCTCTCATGCAGAATATCCTCTAGCAGTGAAGAAATGCATCTGAATATGGCTAATACCATAATGGTGAAATTACAGGATGATTAAGGAGGATAAACAGGAATATTATATTTTGGGAAATAGGGTATGATGGTTAATTTTATGCGTCAGCCTGGGCTATGGTACTCAGATATTGGGGCAAATATTACTCTAGATGTTTTGCTGAAGGTTTTTCTGTTGTTTTTGTGGAACTAACACTTAAATCAGTAGATATTGAGGAAAGCAGATTGCTCTCTATAATGTGGTGGGCCTCTATGATCAGTAAAAGATCTTAAAATAATCAACCTTCCTGAAGAAGAGAATTCAGCTAATTAGGCTACGTAAGGACCTGAACAAGTCTTCCCTGCATCTTTATCCCGCAAGCCTAAAATCCAACATCATGCAGATTTTGGACTTATATCTACATAATTTCATGAGCTGATTCCTTAATCATTCTTTTTCTTCCTCTATCTTTCTGATTGTCTGACTCTCTCATTTCTTTCTCTCACTCTATCTGTGTATACCTGCATGTGTGCTCAGTCATATCCTACTCCATGCGACCCTAGGGCTGCAACCCAGCAGCCTCCTCTGTCCATGGTATGTTTCTAGGTAAGAATATTTCAATGGCTTGCCATTTTCTCCTCCAGGGGATCTTCCTGACCCAGGGATCAAACCCACATCTCCCATGTCTCCTGCATTGTAGGCAGATTCTTCACCACTGAGCCCCAGGGGAAGCACCTCCCCCCACCCAATTCTGGCTTCCCTGGTGGCTCTGATGATGAAAATTCTGCTTGAAGTATAAGAGACCCAGGTCCAATCCCTGGGTAAAGAAGATACCCTGGGGTATGGATACTAGAATACCCATTCTAGTATTCTTGCCTGGAAAATCACATGGACAGAAGATTCTGGTGGGTTACACTCCATTGGGTTGCAAAGAGTCTGACATTACTGAGTGACTAACTGTATACATACACATACATATACACACATATATAGAGAGAGACATACACATATACATCTGTTTTTTTTTTGCCATGTGTCCATAGTCTTATTCATTTAAAATCCCCCACCACTGTGGCACCTTTGTTAAAACTGATGAGCTTATATTGATACATTTGCATTTCTCTAATAATGAGCGATGTTGAGCATCTTTTCATGTGTTTGTTAGCCATCTGTAAGTCTTCTTTGGAGAAATGTCTATTTAGGTCTTTTTCCCACTTTTTGTTTCTTTTTCTGCTGTTGAGTTGTATGAACTGCTTGTACATTTTGAAAATTATTTTTTGTCAGTTGCTTCACTTGCTATTATTTTCTCCCATTCTGAGGGTTTTCTTTTTGAAATATTCTTTTTCTCTGGGTATTTCTCTAGTATTCATAAGATAAACATGTTAATAAACATCTGTATGTTTTTCTCTCTTTGATTTGCCTTTTATTACAGGATTATCAAGTGAGAACTCAGAAGAATAAAGGGGAAAAACAGTTTTCCTCCCATAAAGTATTAAATATTAAATTAGATTTATTTAGTATTGTAAGCTATTTTCATTTAGTATTGGCTGTGGTTAACTGCAGTAGCAAACCCAGAATTTTATATATGCCATCATGTAGAATGAACATAAATGTATTAAATACTTTAAAAGTCGTTTGTATTCACAGATTGTAACTTATCAACCTTAGCAATATGTTTAAGTAGCAAAATTTTATTATGCATTTGTCAATGGACAGTTACTGCTTCAGGCACTGTGTTTGACATAGGGGTATGATAACTCATTTCAAAACCACATGGTCTAACCAAAAATAAATAAATGAGAATACTTACACTTAAGAAAAAAGCAGGTAGCCTCCAGCATTCTGGAGATTTAGAGTTTGACCTCTTAATTCAGACAAAGTGAGGATAGTGAGATTCCAAGAGACATAGGAAAAGCAGAGGGAGTTACAAATAACATGAATTACGGATGAGTTACAAATAACTCATGATGGCTGAATGTATAATGCAGAGACCTAGAGAGAGGTGATATAATGTGAAAGATAGCATACAGCAAATACACCTGTTAGTTGTGAAACTCAGGCACCTTACTCTTTTCCCTTTACCCTAAAACTTATGTTAAAACAGGTCTGAAACTGAAATTGTTAGTCACTCAGTGGTGTCTGACTCTCTGTGAATTGCAACCCCAAGGGTGGTAGGCAATTTATAAAAGGAAAGGATCTTGATGCCTCAAGTGGTCAGTAACATAAAGGAGCTCTAGAATCTACAGATTAGCATCAGGAGGCTACTCTTCCTGGGATTTTTAGTAATTGATTACTTTTAAAGTAATTTCTTTTTTTTGTTTTTGGCTGTGCTGTGTGTCTTCATTGCTATGTGGGCTTTCCTCTAGTTTAGGTAAGCAGGGCCTACTCTCTAGTTGAGATGTGCAGGCTTCTTACTGCATGGCATCTCTTGCTTTGGAGCATGGGCTCCAGGGTATGAGGGCTTCACTAGTTGTGGCACATGGGCTTAGATGTCCCATGGCATGTAGGTTCTTGCTGGATCAGGGTTCAAATCTGTGTCTGGATTAGCATTGGCAGTGTCCAATATGTTGGACACTGAGCCACCAGGGAAACACAGTAATTGGTATTTTTTATCATGAGATATTAATTGACAAATATTCTTCACAAACCAAAAAATAAAATAAAAATAAGATATTAGCATCATTTACAAATTTGTATTTTAAATTACTATGTCAAGCTGTTGCTATAGAAAGTGAGAAAATCGGTATATATTATTTATTCTAACTTTAACTTCTTTCAAATCTTTCGTCTTCTGATATGTTACTTAGAGTGTTAATTTTAAAGACCTATATATAGAAAACTATAAAACACTGGTGAAAGGAATCAAAGAGGACACTAATAGATGGAGAAATATACCATGTTCATCGATCGGAAGAATCAATATAGTGAAAATTAGTATACTACCCAAAACAATCTACAGATTCAATGCAATCCCTATCAACCTATCAGCAGTANTAACCTCAGATATGCAGAAGACACCACCCTTATGGCAGAAAGTGAAGAGGAGCTAAAAAGCCTCTTGATGAAAGTGAAAGAGGAGAGTCAAGAAGTTGGCTTAAAGCTCAACATTCAGAAAACGAAGATCATGGCATCCGGTCCCATCACTTCATGGGAAATAGATGGGGAAACAGTGGAAACAGTGGCCAGCTTTATTTTGGGGTGCTCCAAAATCACTGCATATGGTGACTGCAGCCATGAAATTAAAAGACGCTTACTCCTTGGAAGAAAAGTTATGACCAACCTGGATAGCATATTCAAAAGCAGAGACACTACTTTGCTGACCAAGGCCTGTCTAGTTAAGGCTATGGTTTTTCCTGTGGTCATGTATGGATGTGAGAGTTGGACTATTGAAGAAGGCTGAGCACCAAAGAATTGATGCTTTTGAACTGTGGTGTTGGAGACGACTCTTGAGAGTCCCTTGGACTGCAAGGAGATCCAAGTAGTACATTCTGAAGGAGATCACCCCTGGGATTTCTTTGGAAGGAATAATGCTAAAGCTGAAACTCCAGTACTTTGGCCACCTCATGAGAAGAATTGACCCATTGGAAAAGACTCTGATGCTGGGAGGGATTGGTGGCAGGAGGAGAAGAGGACGACTGAGGATGAGATGGCTGGATGGCATCACGGACTCGATGGATGTGAGACTGAGTGAACTCTGGGAGATGGTGATGAACAGGGAGGCCTGGCGTGCTGCAATTCATGAGGTTGCAAAGAGTCGAACATGCCTGAGCGAGTGAACTGAACTGAACTGAAGCTCGTCACATCTAGTCCCATCACATCATGGCAAATAGAAGGGGAAATAGTGGAAACAGTGACAGATTTTATTTTGGGGTGCTCCAAAATCGCTGCGGATGGTGACTGCAGCCATGAAATTAAAAGACGCTTACTCCTTGGAAGAAAAGTTATGACCAACCTAGACAGCATATTAAAAAGCAGAGACATTACTTTGCCAACAAATGTCTGTCTAGTCAAGGCTATGGTTTTTCCAGTAGTCATGTATGCATGTGAGAGTTGGACTATAAAGAAAGCTGAGAGCTGGAGAATTGATGATTTTTGAACTGTGGTGTTGGAGAAGACTCTTGACAGTCCCTTGCACTGCAAGGAGATCAAATCAGTCAATCCTAAAGGAAATTGGTCCTGAATATTCATTGGAAGGACTGATGCTCAAGCTGAAACTCCAATACTTTTTCCACCTGATGTGAAGAATTGACTCATTTGAAAAGACCCTGATGCTGGGAAAGATTGAAGGCAAAAGGAGAAGGGACGACAGAGGCTGAGATGGCTGGATGGCATCACCGACTCAAAGGACATGAGTTTGAGTAAACTCCGTGAGTTGGTGATGGACAGGGAGGCCTGTAGTGCTGTTGTCCATGGGGATGCAAAGAGTTTGACATGATTGAGCGACCGAACTGAACTGAACTCAGTGTTTAGATTAAAGAAGCAGGGTGACAGCAGACAGCCCTGTTACTCGTCTCTCAACTTTGAATCAATCAGTTGTTCCATACAGGGTTCTAACTGTTGCTTCTTGACCCGCATACAGGTTTGTCAGGAGACAGTTAAGATAGTTTGGTATTCCCACTAATTTAAGAGCTTTCCACAGTTTATTATGATCCACACAGTCAAAGGCTTTGGCATAGTTGATGACACAGAGGTAGATGTTTTTTTGGAATTCCCTAGCTTGCTCTATGAGCCAGCGAATGTTCAGGAATATTCTAGTCACAGAGTTCAGGAAAGGGTTACACCTCCATCTATTGATGAGAAAGATGGTGCATTTCTGGAAAAGTATGTGAGCCTGGAAATATTGCTGTAGTCATTTGAGGGAAATACAATTTGCTATATTCTCATTGTGCCCATTCCTTATCACATCCCTTATCTGTAAATGGTAACCACTATGATTTTCTTGGTTTTTATTTTTGTACTCTTGTTTCTTTCTGGTTAGTTTACCACATATAGGGACTCTCCCTGTATATATGTTAGTTACTTGTTCAAGGTTTTAAATTTTATATATGTTAAATTATGCTTGATATAGTCTGACATTTACTTTAGCAATTGAATATTTTTTTCTTTTGAGAACATTCCAAGTTGACGGTGCAGCTGTAATTTCTCTATTTTAACAGCTCTAAAGTGTTTATTTAAGCCAGTAACACAATTTACCTATTGTATTATTGATGAATATTTAGGTAACTTACAACTTTTCTTTTATGAATGATACCCATATGCATATTCTTTTACATATCTCCTGGGTACATATGCAAGCATTTTTTTAGGGTATATGTTTATGAGTGAACTTGGGCTATATTTACATACTCAAATTTATTAGCTGGTCACAAATTGTTTTCCTTGGAGGTAGTATCAATTTATGTAACTACCAATAGCATAAGAGTCTTCCTTTAGATCCATGCTTCCCAATTTGGTAAAGTGAGAGGTATCACAAAGTATAGTAGTGGTATTCTCTGTGTAATGATGTTTATGAGTATCTTTCTACATACTTTTTCTTACAGTGTGTGTATTCCTGTTTTCTACGTTTGTTTCTTATGTATTGTTGATTTTTTTGTAGCTGATAGATTAGGATTTTTAAGTATATACTTTATATATTAATTTTTGTCAGAATCAGTATAACACATATCATCTAGTTATTGAGCTATCTTTTCATTTCTTTACTATGTTCTTGACATATAAAATTACATAATTTTGACAATTAATCACTTTTTAATAATTTGTTTTTGCGTTGGTTTTTTAAAAAATTCCCCTGTATCAACCTCTTTATATTATCCCCCTGGAGAAGGTAATGGCTACCCACTTCAGTGTCCTTTTCTGGAGAATTCCGTGGACAGAGGAGCCTGGCTGGCTACAGTCCATGGGGTTGCAAAGATCAGACATGACTGATTACGTTGTAGCTTCTCAAAGTTTTAAAATCATATTCCTTGCATGTGTACATGCTAAGTCGCTTCAGTCATGTCCGAACCAGCATCTCTTACATCTCCTGTATTAGCAAGCAGGTTCTTTATCACTAGCTCCACCTGGGAAGCCCCTTATTCCTTGAAAGTGAGTAGCTCAGTCAAGTCTGACTCTTTGCGGCCCCATGGACCATACAGTCCCATGGACCATACAGTCCATGGAATTCTCCAGGCCAGAATACTAGAGTGGGTAGCTTTTCTTTTCTCCAGGGGATCTTCCCAACTCAGGGATCAAACCCAGGCCCCCCACGTTGCAAGCAGATTCTTTACTTGCTGAGCCACAAGGAAGCCCAAGAATACTGGAGAGGGTAGCCTATCCCTTCTCCAGGGGGTCTTCCCAACACAGGAATTGAACTGGGATCTGCTGCATTGCATGCTGATTCTTTACCAACTGAGTTATCAGGGAAGCTCTCACATTTACCAACTTTTCTGATGGGGATTGATTAAAAAAAAAAAGGATTATGTTAGGAAAATAGGGTAGTTAGCTCTATGTGTCAACTTGATTGTTCTAAAATATGCCTTGATAGCTGGTAAAACATTATTTCTGAATGTATCTTTGAGAGTTTCTGGAAGATATTAGCATTTGATTCAGTAGATCATGTAAAGAGATACATTCTCACCAGTGGGCATCGTTCAACCTTTTGAGGGCCTGGATTGGGGGGAAAGAAAATGAATGAAGGGCAAATTTCCTCTGTTCGTGAGCTTGAACATTCATCTTTTCCTGCCATTGGATATTGATGTTACTGGTTCTATGGTCCTTGGACTCTGAGACTTAAACCAGCAACCCCCTGGTTCTCAGGACTTTGGACTTGGATTGAATTACATCACCAGCTTTCCTGGTTTTTCAGCTTGCAGAAGACAACTGCATAACACAGTTTCTATAATAAATACCTCATCTCTGTGGGAGCTTGACATACACTATTGGTTTTGTTTCTCAGAAGAACCCTGACTCATATAGGAAGCATATTCAGTTTTCTCAAATGAATTTGTAGAACAGCTTTGAGTACAGTATTTTTCTATAAATCCATTAGATTACATTTGTCAATTTTTATGATTAAAATCATCTATAAATTTATGGATTTCTTGCCTTATTAAAAATAAAATCTCTCTCTCTAAAGATCACTTTCTCATTTTGTGGTTTTAGTTTGGTTACTTTTTACTTTATGTGTTTTCAAGTTGTGTTATTTAGATACAAAATAAATTTGTCATACCTTGCAAATGAATTTTAACCTTTCATTTAAATTGTGCATGCTATGGAAAGCATTTCTTTCTATAGATAATATCTTTTTTTACCCTTAGCTTAATTCATGACTATAAATACCACCTCTCCCTGGTGGCTTAGATGGTAAAGTGCCTGCCTACAGTGTGGGAGACCCAGGTTCAATCCCTGGATTGGGAATATCTCCTGGAGAAGGAAATGGCACCCCACTCCAGGATTCTTGCCTGGAGAATCCTATGTACGGAGGAGCCTGATAGACTGCAGTCCATGGGATCGCAAAAAGTCAGACATGACTTCACTTTCACTTTCTGTCATCTGTATTCTAAATTCTGACCCCCTCCCCCCAGAAATGTACTGCTACATTTCCAACAATTTGCTCAAAGTTTTCACCAGTACATTCCATTGGAATTTCAAATATAGACAGCCCCCAAATTAAATAATCTGTCTTTCTTAAACCTGCTTCTCTTTCTATTTTGTCTGTTTCTTTTATAGTGCCATTTCATATAAGACATAATGCTTAAAAGTAACTTTTCCACTATCCCTTGTCATATATTTGAATATGCAAATTAGTTATCAAGTACCATAGAGTCTACCTCTGCAGTTTGATCATCATCAGTCTACACACTGCAGTAACAGTTGAAGGTCCTCAATACTCTGTTTGATTATTGCAAATCAACCCTATTGCCTCAATTCCATTATCAATTCAGTACTATCTTTTTCTGCATTAGCTTGCAGATAAAACTTTCTGAAAAAATATTCACATATAATGTTTCTTTTAAAAACTAACAACAAAAATATGGTTTTGGAACTTGATGGGCTTCTTGTACTGAATATGTTCTTTGTTTTGTATTCGCTCCAGATCCACTCTGTATTCATTTCCACCTTTTTCTTAGCCTGCAGCAAGGGGCTGAAGAGTCACACATTACATTACATCCTTCTTGCTGTTCAGTTTCTTGTAGATTTTTGAATTTCCTCTGCTTTATCCTTATACAGTCTTGGACTGATTGATTATGTTATACTGCCAAAGCCACAATTGTCATCAACATGATCTCCATATAATGTTCTCCTTCCAGTTCCTGATAACAGTTTCTTTCCCGCACTCCTTCAGAAATATGGATAGAATTATGCATGCCCTCTTCTTCATCCAATCACTGGGGCATTGCACTATCCTTACTGGTTTTCCTACCTGATATCTTTATAGATAATCTTTTTATTAAACTCTCTTGTATTATACTAATTTTATTCTGCCATCTTTCTCCTGGCTTGAAAATTGTCTTTACGTCCTGACTTTGCAACTTGCTACTGGGTAAACTTGAAAATTTTATTTAAAGTTGTCATGTCTTATTTTGGTCATCTGAAATGTGATGAGTAATCGTCCCTAAAAAAGTCATTGTGGCATATATAATGCTTAATGTATAACTTGCTATTATTTATAAGAGAAAACTGGAACCCTTAAACTTGAAATTAAAGACATGCCAGGGGAAGAGGAAAGGCAAAACCTATTCTCTTTTTCCACACAACAGGAAGAATATTTTATAGTACCTTCTTCACAGATACTCAGAGCTTCTCCAGTAGAGCTGAGCCACAGTTGCTTATGAGGAAAACCAGCTCAACAGAGGACCTATCAATTGGCTTTTCCTTTTTGCCTGTTTCTCTAGTCTGTCCTCCCACTCCTCTATACTAGATCCCTTCCACAAACACTTTATATCTGAACCTTTATTTCAGATTCTTTTCACAAAGAATTAACAAAATTAAATTAACAAAAAGCTGCTGGGACTAGTTTGGGGTATTGTGGTCAAAACATTTTTTTGGTTATAATGTATAAATCAAGTTCTAGTCACTAGTACGAAATGTCTGAGAATTGCTAAAGCTAATATTTTAAAGAGAGTTGGACTGTGAAGAAGGCTGAGCACCGAAGAATTGATGCTTTTGAACTGTGGTGTTAAAGAAGACTCTTGAGAGTCCCTTGGACTGCAAGGAGATNTGTTTCTTGTGCCTTAAACTTTTATCACCAATATTTTATAGACATTTATCACCAGCTTTTGGGACCAGGAGAAAATAAAAACTGTTTCACTCTCTATATAGTGGTATTGACTTCATACGAAAGGTAAAGGAAGTAAAGATATAAAACTCAGTGGGTAACTACACAGTAAGTGGTGGAATAGTTTCATCTTGGATGTTATGTTTAATTTTATTGATATGAATATGGCTGTTTCATTTGGAAATACCTAATTTATGGCTATATCAAACCAGTTTTATATGATTGCATTTATTATGTGGCAAACATTTTCCATTACTGTATGAATTTTTATATACACTAAAAAGCAGAGCACTCTAAATCACAGGAAAAAAAGTCCCATAATAAAAATTACTTTTCTCAGAATTTATACCTCATTTTTGCTAGTTTCGACTGGATTATACTGTAATACACATTCAATGTAATTTAGCAGATATTTACAGAGTGACAGTGCAGTGTAACTGAAAGCTTAATCCTCAAAATTCTTTATCCCTAAACTCAGCTAGTTTGTGAAGTCCGAACATCTGATTTTTAACATGCCACTGAATGTAGGAAAAGCATAAAGCTCTAATAGATCAAGGCCCAATTTTCTTAAAATCTAATGATGTAATAACAAGAGGATATCACTTAGGATGGAGAAAAAAATTAATATGTCAGGTAGACCTCAAAGACCTACATGTTTCCACTCTCAAGCTTGAGGCTATAAAACACTCCGGGATTGTCCACTATGAAAAATACCCCATTCTGCCTAGATTGAGCATTCCTCACCAAACTATTAATGCACCTCCATAAGAAACTAGACATGCATTGAGTAGCTGTATTTATTTACTCATTTATAGCCTTCTCTAGTGTATTTTTTCCCACTGAATGTTTGCTGGTTCAATAAAAAATTCAGAGTAAAAGAAATAAGTCTTTAATACTAGTCTTTAGAATGGTGATACCTCTGGAGAAGGAAAGAAGAAAAAATGATGGCTGGGAGAAGAATGATTTAATAGTACCCATAGTATTTATTTTGGTTAAAAAAATCTGAAACAAATATGGTAAAAGTTAATGTTTAAAAATTTTATTTGGGGGCATATATAAGTAAAAAAAAAATTAGGATATAAGTTAATTATATGACAAATAGATCCCAAATATAGAAGTTAAATAAAGATGAAAGTTACATTCATTACACTACATGATAGTGTGGAAGTAGAGAGTTCTGTTTCACAGGGCCAAAAAGGAATCTTCCTTCCTTCTATTTCAGGCTCTACCATTTAGCTGGGTGCTTGTGTGCATCATGTAGTTGGACCTGGCACATCACAATCCTTCCGTCTCTAGCCTGTGAGAAGGGAATTACAGAGGCAGTGGAAAGCAGGCAAGTTTCTTTTCTGGAAATGATGTGGAGCTTGTACATATCACTTCTACTCATATTCCATTTGTGTAAGTCCTTGTCCACACGCAGTACAAGGAGACTATGAAATATGATCTTTAACTGGATAGCTATGTGCACTGCTAAAGCTCTCAGAACATGCATTCATTTCTACTACAAAATGGGAAAAGATCAGAATGAAATTTAAGGGGATATTAGTTTCTGCCAAAATGCATTTCCCTTACATTATGTGTTATTCATTTCCCTCTATTTTCCCTATGTTTGAAATTTAAAAGCAAAATAATTTGTTAAACACTTAGGGAGTTAATGAATTTAGTAAGAACAAATCTTGCCATCTAATATACTTTGTAGTCGTTTCTTTTCATCAGTTAAGTAATAGAAGTGAAGTGAACAGTCATGTCCAACTCTTTGCAACCCCATGGACTGTAGCCTGCCAGGATCCTCTGTCCATGGAATTCTCCAGGCCTGGATAATACAGTGGGTAGCCGTTTCCTTCTCCAGGGAACCTTCCCAACCCAGGGATCGGACCCAGGTCTCCCACATTGCAGGTGGACTCTTTACCATCTGAGTTAACAGGGAAGCCCAAGAATACTGGTGTGTTTAGCCTATCCCTTCTCCAGCAGATCTTCCTGACCCAGGAATCCAATCAGGGTTTCCTACATTGTGGGTAGATTCTTTACCAGCTCAGCTACCTGGGAAGCACATCAAGTAATAGAAGGGGTGAACAATACAGACATAGCATTGATATGTCTCAGTTTCTGTAAGATATTAAACAAATTCTACAGTAATATATTTTTAAAAATATAGGACTCTGTAGGCTGATGGGATTCTTGGTTGACATACTAAGAATTAATCACCATTCTTGAAAATGAAAGTGTTAGTCATTCAGATGTGTCTGACTCTTTGTGACCCCATAGAATGTAGCTTGCCTGTCTGTCCTTGAAATTCTCTGAAATGGATTTATTCTCCATCCATGGAATTCTCCAGGTAAGAATACTGGAGTAGATTGCCATTCCCTTCTCCAGGGGATTTTCCTGACTCAGGGATCGAACCTGGATCTCCTCAATTGCAGGTTGATTCTTTACCATCTGAGCAACCAGGGAAACCCAATCACCATTCCTACATATATAGTTAATAGGTGGTGATTCTAGAAGGAAGTTATTGATAGTATCTTACAGAGTTTCATCTTGAATTATGCAATAAATGTTGTATGAGGTGGGGAAAAGGAAGTGAACTGGTAGCTGTTAAGACCTGCCAATTTAGGCGTTAAGAGAGGCCAGTTCAATCCTTGGGTCGGGAAGATCCCCTGGAGAAGGGAATGGCAATACAGTCCAGTATTCTTGCCTGGAGAATCTCATGGACAAGAGAAGTCGGTCTGGCTATAGTCCATAGCATTGCTTAGAGTCAAATATGCCTGAAGATACAGCACAGTGTAGGCAATGCTGAACTTTAAATGTATAATTTAATTTACTAGACTTTATTAAAGATAGACATATTATTATCACAATTTGCAGATAAAAGTGATTATATCGCTGGCATTAAATATGTTTATTGAATGTTTGCAAGAAAAGGTTAAAGATAGAATATTGCATGCAGAATCAGAATTATGAACTGAAAGAAACATATGAATATAGGTAGAGAATTATATAAGAATTATTCTAGGTAGAGAACTACTAAATTAAAACCATTGATTTACAGATAAGCAGGTAATGACTCATGTAAGGAAAACACTTTTAAAAACTTTAACAATTATGGTTGTCCAATTCCTCAGTTGTGTCTGACTGTTTGCGATCCCATGAACTATAGCACGCCAGGCTTCCCTGTTCATCACTATCTCCTGGAGCTTGCTCAAACTCATGTCCATCGAGTCAGGGATGCCATCCAACCATCTCATCCTCTGTCCTCCCCTTCTCCTCCTGCCTTCAATCTTTCCCAGCATCCAGGTCTTTTCCAATGAGTCCATTCTTCCCATCGGGTGGTCAGAACATTGAAGCTTTAGCTTGGGCATCAGTCCTTCCAATGAATATTCAGGACTGATTTCCTTTAGGATTCACTGGTTTGATTTCCTTGCAGTCCAAGTGACTCTAAAGAGTCTTCTCCAGCACCAGTTCAAAAGAATCAATTCTTTGGTACTCAGTTTTCTTTATAGTCCAATTCTCACATCAGTACATGACTACTGGAAAAACCACAGCTTTCACCAGACCGACCTTTGTTGTCATAAGATACTACATTTATATAAAAATGTTTATGTAAGAAAATACTTACCACAAATAGCTTTTTGAGATACTTATTGTGTAAACAAAAGTGTAAAGTTTAAAATCAGCTGATAATTCAGTTAACAGTTAACAGTGTTGCCAACAAAAAAAGCTATTGCAGATTTTATCAGTAGAAACCCTGATACTATCTGGCACATGGGAGGTAATATCATCATAATATGCTGTTAGTCATGTAGTCTGTACTGATTGTGTTCATTTTGAGAGTCTCCATATTGAGAGACATTAACTGTCTGCAGGGTGTCTGGACTAAAGAGATCAGAATGGAGAAATATTTAGAAACTGTGCTATATGTAAGGACTTGAGATATTTAATATGTTAAATGTTTGCCATCTTAAAATTTTGAAGGATTTTACTGGGAAATATAGAGCTTATTATTTGTATACTATGTCATTCAGATGTCTAAATTAAAACCATTGATTTGCATGTAAGCAGGTAATGACTCATGCGAGGAAAGCACTTCTAAAAATTTTAACAATTATGGTTGTTCAAAAGTGTAATGTTACATACTTCCTGTCAAGAAAAGAATTCAAACAGAATAGATTCATCTCTAAAGTGTATCCAAATTTACAGAGAGTTGGGGATGGTAGTAGATATGTGCCCTTTTAACTTTAAATTGTGCAAACTATTTTTATCTCATTCCATTTTTATGTTACCAATCATTGTTCACTGTTATTATGAAATAATGTTATTTATACATATATAGCATATAGTAGCAGAGAAGGCAATGGCAAGCCACTCCAGTACTCATGCCTAGAAAATCTCATGGACGAAGGAGCTTGGTAGGCTGCAGTCCATGGGGTCACTACTAGTTGGACATGACTGAGCGACTTCACTTTTACTTTTCACTTTCACACATTGGAGAAGGAAACGGCAACCCACTCCAGTGTTCTCACCTGGAGAATCCCAGGGACGGTGGAGTCTGGTGGGCTGCCGTCTATGGGGCTGCACAGAGTCGGACACTACTGAAGCGACTTAGCAGCAGCAACAGCATATAGTAGAACATTAGCCCTCTAGATAATTATATTTTGCATAATTTTGTGAAAGTGAATAATGGACAAGAAAGATAACAGAATATACTGTAGCATTTTTCTAACAAAATCTGAATACTTGAAAGTAGAATTTTTTTTTCTTTATTTTTCCCATAACCATTTGATATGGGAAGAATTCTCATGCAGCCCATTACATAGGTCTCAATAAGGGCATTTGTAAATATGAGGAAGAATTTTTTTGGTGGCACAATGAACAAATAATACCACTAGAATGTATTGGATAGATGTCTGTGCTGTGCTTATTTGCTCAGTCGCATCTGATTCTTTGCCATCCCATGGACTGTAGCCTGCCAGGCTCTCCTCTGTCCATGGGGATTCTCCAGACAAGAATACTGAAGTGGGTCGCCATGCCCTCCTTCAGGGGACCTTTCCAACCCAGGAATCAAACCCAAGTTTTCCGCAATGCAGGCAGATTCTTTACCATCTGAGACACCAGGGTAGGGGTCAGTTCAGTTCAGTTCAGTCACTCAGTCGTCTCCAACTCTTTGTAACCCCATGGACTGCAGCACGCCAGGCCTCCCTGTCCATCAGCAACTCCTGGAGTTTACTCAAACTCATGTCCATTGAGTTGGTGATATCATCCAACCATCTCATCGTCTGTTGTCCCCTTCTCCTCCCGCCTTCAATCTTTCCCAGCTGGGTAAGGGTCAAGGGTGCTAAATATCTTGTTCCAAATGCTAATAGTGCCACTCAATTCATTAAGAAACATTGTAGGAGATATTCCACCTCATGAACTGACATCTGATTCATCTAGCCATTTAGAAATAGTAATATTGCTTCAGGTATGTGTACTGATAAGCAAGCAAGCCCCTGCCTAGGACAGAGGGTGGGGAAGACTCAAGGGCAGAGCTATATAAATATTGTTTGCCAATATCAAAGTTGAGCTTCTTCACATCCAGTGGAAAGTTTCCTTCCCGTGAATAGCTTTGTCAATAGCCCTGTGCTTCCTTGAGCAACTTTGAGAGGAGTTGGAAATGTACAGTTCCACCAGGTAATATGCTGCATCAACTCCTTTTTCATTCAATGGCCTCTCAAAAATTCTTTTTTCTAATTTATTTTATTGAAGTACAATTGATTTACAGTATTATGTTAGTTTCTACTGCACAGCAAGGCAATTCTTTCTTTTTCATATGCTTTTCCATTATGATTTATCACAGGATATTGAATATAGCCCCTGTACTGTATAGTAGGTTGTTGTGGTTTATCCATACTATATATAATATTTTGCATCTGCTAATCCCCAACTCCTAGTCTATCTGTCTCGTACTTCCCCTTCGCCTTGATAATCACAGTCTGGTCTCTCTGTCCGTGAGTCTCTGTTTTTTAGATAATGTCATTGGTGTCATAATTAGGATTTCACATATAAGTGATAGCATATGGCATCTGTCTTTCTCTTTCTGACCTCTTTCAGTTAGTATGATAATCTCTTGGTCTATACATGTTGTTGCAAATGTCATCATGTCACTCTTTTTGTGACTGAGTAATATTCCATTGCATATATTTACCAAATCTTCTATATCCATTCATCTGCTGATGAATGTCTAAGTTGTTTCCAATGCATTGTCTATTGTAAGTAGTGTTTCTTTGAACATTGGGATGCATGTATCTTTTTGAATTATATTTTGTCTGAATATATGCTCACATGTGGGATTGTAGGATTATATGGCAATTCTATCTTTAATTTTTTGAGAACCCACTGTACTATTTTCTTTAGTGGTTTCACCAATTCATATCCCTACAAACAATGTATGAGGGTTCCCTTTTCTTTACATCCTATCCAGTATTTGTTATTTTTAGGATCTCACTAAAATTCTTTATTGTTTTCATTAAAAGAATGTATATTACTTAACTTTGTCTTTTGATGTCTTTTGATGTCTTTCCATCACATCACTGTCCCTTTGGATAACCTAAATCACTCAGGATAAAATCTAACATTTTAAAAGGGAAGAATTTCTGTGAAAAGATAAATGAATGTCTGTGAAACTATTACTGTAAACATTAACTTACTAAATTTCAGTTATTCATTCTATCTTATTGTTCAGTTGAATAGAGATCATGGCAGAGATTCAGAAGGAATGTGTTCTATCACTATCAACTTGACCTCTGAAAATTTATTTTACCACTTTTTGATGCAGTTATATAATGGTAAGGTATAGATAATAACTGTTAAAATATCTTTTGAATTTTAGAAAACCAATATTTATGATGGAATTTTTAATAACATAAAAAGTAATAATATATTATTGAAGAGACAGTTCTAGATTGTTCAGAATAACAACAGAAATTTGGTGGGTTTGTGTTCTTATTTCAAGAGGCCAAATGTATAAATAAAACTCCCCATATTTATGGGATTATCCTATAATAATTTCAGATAATGTACAAAATATGTCTCTAATAATGCACAAAAACTAGTCCAGTAAAATAAAGTAAAGAATAATACACAGTAAACTTGATAACCTCGGGCTATCTCCCCTCAAAAGCAACATGGCAGACACACACAGCTTGTGGCACTTTAAAACTCTCATTGAAATTCAGGTTAAAATAGTAAACAGTACAGAATAAACCAATGAAATACATTCTGAGCAAAAAAAAAAAAAAAAAAAACTAATAAACAAAACACCAGGCTCCAGCATTGTCAAAACTGTACTGCTGAGTTAAGAAGTCAGGCAAGAAAATCAATTTTCTCTAATACATGAATTTAATGAATAAAAATTCAATATGAAGACAGAGGAAAAATAACCCATCATTTCTAAACCAACCTAAAAATGTCAATAAAAAGGGAGGAACAGTGTTCATCTGCATGTTTTTACTTATTTATTCAATTGACATTCATTAAGCAACTACTAATGACTAGAAATAGCACTCGGCATTTGAAATTCAAAGCTGCCTCTAAGATGCAGCTTCTGTTTTACTAGAAGTATATTTACTATGTATATTTATCACAAATACAATGTGATAAAGATTTTGTTAAAGAAAAAGATGTATAGAAAACAATTTTAAGAGGTACCTGATCCAGATTGGGAGGTCTGGAGAAGGATTGTTGGAAAAGTTGACATCTGTATCAAGCTGTGAACGCTAAGAATGCATTAGTCAGATGAAGCGATATGAGCACCAAGCAGAAAAATAACAAGCGCACGGGGGGGGGGAGGTGAGAACCTGGGCTAGCTTGTAATGCAGATTTGCTGTAATTCGGATTCTAAAGCATAGGATGAACCCCTAGCAAGAGATGAGTTTGGAAGTATCCATAGATCGTGATGTGTGCCTTTCTAAGGACTGTGCACGTGGTGGCGAGTTAGGCATTCAAAGGTCTAAGACACAGCACTGGTCACAATCTCAGTACAATTGATATGAGCATTTTCCAGTTGTTGCATGCATGTCTTATTCTGAATAAGACTAATAGTAAATAGAAGTGTTGAAATCTGTATTTTGGTACTACCTATGCTTTGAATGAAGATATAAAGTTGGAAACCAGGGTCTTCATATATACTGGTACTGTGACCACAGAAAGTGATGGAATGTGATAGAAAAATTTATACTTTGAATTAATAATCCTTTTTCCAGTGTCGATGTGTGGCAAACCCAATAGAGTATTGTGAAGTTAAATTTAAAAATAAATAAATTAAAAAAAAAAATAATCCTTTTTCCTAGGCCATCTCACTGACAGAAAAACTTATAATTCCATATGAAAATTTTGTGAATTCATAAGCACTTTATCCATCTAAAGCAGTAAGGTTAATACAGCAATGACTAGGTTAGCTAGTAGTTGTAAGTATACATCTCAGATCTGAGGGGCCACTTGTTTACTGAGATAGATGTAGAATATTGATAACCTTTCAGCTGGGGGTGTTGTTAGGCACACAAATAAAACTTACTCCTTCTACCTATTAGGTGGGCCTCTTTGGAGTTAGTGATTGACAATGACAAGGGTTTTGCAAATGTTGTTTTGATATTCTGAATAAAAAATTTTGATCACTGTATTTGTGACAAGATCTTTGTGCATCACTTCAGTCCTGTCCAGCTCTTTTTGACACTATATGGACTGTAGCTCACCAGGCTTCTCTGTCAATGGGATTTTCCAGGCAAGAATACTGATGTGGATTGCCATGCCCTCCTTCAGGGGATATTCCCAAGGCAGGAATCAAACCTGTGTCTCTTATGCCTCCTGTGTTGGTAGGCATGTTCTTTATCACTTGCGCCACCTAGGAAATCCCAAGATCCTTGTAGTTAGAGTTAATTGCTGAAACATCAATAGATACCTCAAATAATAGAAATTATATTTGAAGACAGTTTTTAGGAGCTAGAAACAACTTTCACAAAGCAAACAAAAACAGTCTGTAAATTCACCTCAGCCTATTGAATTCCTTACAAGTCTGCATGTCCTCTCAAGCCCTAAGGCATCCACTGTGCCTGGCCCATTCGTCATCTTCTCTTTCCCTCTCTGCTTGATTACTCCAAATGATTTTGTCTTATTTTTTAGGACACAGTAAGATGCCATTTTCTTTATCCCCATCTTCTTAGAAGACATATTTCTCTTTCCTCTTTAAACCATGAGTTTCTTAAGAAATTTGTTCGTTGTGAAAGAAAGAATAGCCTGAACATGAGAATACTGCCAGCAATGTTCCTCCTTCTCATGTTATACACCAGACAGATCACAACTTGTCAATGTCTAAAATGTGATGAAAGACTCAAATGCCATTCCCTCTAACTACTACTTCAGTAATTTTAAGGAATATTTTATGCTTTGAAAGATACAGGCCATATGCAGTAAAACACAGTTAACCAGAGTATTTAAGGGAGATCATTTTAATTGTTGGAATTCCTGGCTCTTCTTCCAGCTCTAAATAACACACATTCCTCCCCCACCAAAATCCACTCTTTTTGTTTAAAAGCTTATTATAAATGATTTGCTTTTTTTCTACCAGTTCTTCTGGTTCAATCTATACAGGATAAGAAGGCTATTGTAACTTAAAGTGGGGTCTGGCTGCTTGCTGCTCAAAAGCTAATAAAGAATTCAGGTGTGGAAAGGAAAGTTTGCTATTTGGGGTGCTAGCAGTGGGAGATGGGGTCAAACACCTGTGCAAAGGCCGACAACACCCCATCCCACTGGCAAAACCATTAGGCAAGAGCTTTTATAGACAGAGGGAGGGGGTTAAATGCAGAACCAGCACAGTCAGCTTTAACAGTCATCTTGAAATTGGTCATTGGTGGCCTGACCACCTCATCTTGTTTCATGTACAGTTTATCTTTAGGTCCAGGGTCAGTTTGTTTCCATTTCCTTGAGATCAATTCTTAGAATTATGGCAGTTTATTTCATGGCTTCAGTCTGGTCATCCTGTAGTTAACTTCTTCCACCTGGTGGGGGTTTCAGTATCCATGACAACTCACAGGCTATGGCTCAGAATAATGTCTATAGCCCTTGAGAGGGAATTGTAGGTCTTTAACTATGGTTAGTGACTAAACTGTTATTATTTGGTCTTGTTTGGCTGTTTTCCTTCGTTTGTGCCTGTTCTCACTTCTCTGATTAAATTTATTCTTTGGCTAAAGTTTTTCCAGAGACAAAAGGCAGGCAGGGGACACAGGAGACAAGGACTGCAGGGTCTTGCTACGTTTCACTATGACTATGGAGTGAAGTTGGAGAAGGCAGTGGCACCCCACTCCAGTACTCTTGCCTGGAAAATCCCATGGATGGAGGAGCCTAGAAGGCTGCAGTCTATGGGGCTGCTGAGGGTCAGACACGACTGAGCGACTTCACTTTCACTTTTCACTTTCATGCTTTGGAGAAGGAAATGGCAACCCACTCCAATGTTCTTGCCTGGAGTTGGACAAGACTGAAGCGACTTAGCAGCAGCATGGAGTGAAGCTTTCTTTGTTCCCTATCTAAAGAGTTCATGGTCTGTATTTCGGAGATTTAGCTAAACCACACTGAACCTAAGATACACATTGAATCCTCCTTTTCAAGGGGGACACTATTGATTTTGTTGCCATTTGTTTGCTTGCTTTAACTTTAGTTATAACTGTGAAAATCGCTCAGTCATGTTCAACTCCTCACAACTCCATGGACTATAGCCCACCAGGCTTCTCTGTCCATGGAATTTTCCAGGCAAGAATACTGGAGTGGGTAGCCAGTCCCTTCTCCAGGGGATTCTTTACTATCTGAGCCTCCGGGGAAGTTCAGTTCAGTTCAGTTGCTCAGTTGTGTCTGACTCTTTGTGACCCCATGAATCACAGCACACCAGGCCTCCCTGTCCAACACCAACTCCCAGAGTTCACTCAGACTCATGTCCATCGAGTCAGTGATGCCATCCAGCCATCTCATCCTCTATCGTCCCCTTCTCCTCCTGCCCCAATCTCTCCCAGCATTAGAGTCTTTTCCAATGAGTCAACTCTTCTCATGAGGTGGCCAAAGTACTGGAGTTTCAGCTTTAGCATCATTCCTTCCAAAGAAATCCCAGGGCTGATCTCCCTGCAGTCCAAGGGACTCTCAAGAGTCTTCTCCAACACCACAGTTCAAAAGCATCAATTCTTTGGCACTGTGCCTTCTTCACAGTCCAACTCTCACATCCATACATGACCACTGGAAAGCTGTCACTAATCTCTACATAATTTTGAGTATTAACCTATAGTTCTTAAGTATATTTGTTGCTCTGCTATACTGATTTGACACTCAAAATAGCAGCAACACAGCTTGCCTGTCTGTAGAAGGAATTTAAGGACAAAGTGGTAGTCATTTCCAGAATTGCTGATGGTAATCCCTTAAAGTAAACAGATGGTTTACTTTCATAGCTCTCTGGATGTTAAGAGATAAATCGTCACTAAATTTGAAAACTGTCTTTTCTTAATCAGAAGAATGGTATGCTTGGGAATAAAAGAGATTATACTTTGTGGAATAAAAGAGGTTATACCTCCTCTTTAGAAAGGACAACTTTTGAATTAGCTGCAAAATCTTCTCCAAGAACTTCTTGCCTAGAGAGGGCTGACACAGAGTACAAAACATCTGCGTTCTTGCTTCAGGAAGTATTTTGGTCTCCACATGTGAAACTGACTTCTATGTTTGCAAGCATTTTGAGTACTCTTTCATGGAAATGTAGTTTATTTACAGTTATCAGCACTGGTGTTGGGACATCTCATATCATCTTATAACCCTTATATGCATATTTTGCCTTATTTTTAATTCCACCAGAAGAATCCAGGTATTCCTATCACACTACTACTTTATTGTCATTATTTAGCTTAAAAATGAGCAAAAGTAAGTGAAGGAAAGAAAGGTCAAATTGATTTGGGTCAAAACAAACCAGAGAATCTTGTAGTCTTAAAGTCGTAAAAATGGCAGTAAGGTTTTTGAGAATTTTTTTTTTTCCCTTTGCAGACATTGATTGATAGCTTAAAATGTTCCTAGTTAGAGACATCCCTCATCCATCTCCAGCTTTTTTGAAGGATTGCCCTAGTTATTTTGATATTTGGGGAGCTTATCCACAGATAGATACAATGTTATTTCCTGAGGTATTTCTCACATGTACATGTGCTAAGTGATGTAATACCTTATGTCAAAAGATAACAATACAAATTTAGAGCTGAGCAGAGATATAATTTTAATAAGCAATCAAATTTAATATTTTTAAGGCAAAGAGAATCATGCCTCTGTCCTAAAACTAGTTCATCATGAAAAATGAACTACTTTTTTTTTAACTTTACTCACATAAACAAATTTTATCATTCATAATAAAATATGCAGAAAACATATGATGAGAGCTGGTCCATTTTGATAGAGCAATAAATAACCTAACATCATGCATTAAAAAAAATGAGGACAGTTCATCAGGAAGAGGTGGCATATTGTAGAGAAAAACAAACTTGTTTTTTAAAGCTACTCCACAGGCTACAGGCTAATTTATTATTACATTATTATTTCCCTCTAGACTTCAAAATAGTGTGGTGGAAAAGATTTTATACTTATCAGGAGTTCTAAATCCTTAAATTTTCAGTGCTTTGCATTTTCAATTCTTTATATACTAAAAGGAATAAAATGTTTCAGGCTCTCTCCTTATTTTTATTTCTGTTCAGAGATGCTGCAGGAGCTGTCACAAAGAGGATTAGCCAAACATGTGCTGAATTTAAAGCATGTGTATGGATAAAGAGATATATGATCAAGAGGAAAGAACAATATCTCTTGTGTGGATGTGTTTTTATCACCATAACTGATTCCAGGCAATCATTATTATGCAGATGAGTTGGAAGCAGCTAAACATTGTGAGCTTCTAGCACAACATAATTAAATAAACACATTGTCCTTTGTGTTTCCAGGAAAGTGGCTATAGAGTTGTAGCCCTTTGGCAGCCCTCCAGGGCTGGTGGGCATCTGTGGCAGGGTATTTTTGTTCTCTGATGAATGAAAACTGCATTTGACAAATGATCTCACACTCTGAAGTGTGAGGGGGGAAAAAGATATGGGTCAATGTGCATTTCTTCAGATTAGTTCTTTGAAAAATATTGGTATGTTATCTCAATAATACATTGTAAAATACTGCATCTGTACAATGAGGCACAAGTTTGTGACTGTCACCTCACATCTTAGGATGTGGCAAGAATATAATACAAGGGTGTGTACAGATCACAATCGTTTACTTGTGTCTGAAAGTGCAACAGTTGGGACAAAGTGTGAAGTTAGATAAAAAACATGAAAGTGGGACTGTATTAGAAGTAGGAAGCAGGCTGTAAAGTAGGGACAATTTTGTAGAGAGAACAGATTGAATTCCAGAGACAGACCAACGGTTGTTGTTTAGTTGCTAAGTCATATCCAACTCGTTTGCCACCCCATGGACTTTAACCTGCCGGGCTGCTCTGTCCATGGGATTTCCCAGATAAGAATACCTGGTGGTATTAACATTTTGGGTCAGGTAACTCAGGGCTATCTTGTACGTTGTTGGATGTTTAGTAGCATCCATAATATCTACCGCCTACATGAGAGTAGTACACTTTCTAGTTACGACAACAAAACGTCTCTGCAGACATTGCTAACTGTCCTTGCAGGACAGTTGTAATTCCTGTTGTTATTTTTCAGTTGCTCAGTCATGTCCAATTCTTTGCGACCCCATGGACTGCAGCATACCGGCCTTCTCTGTCCTCTGTCTCCCAGGGTTTGCTCAAACTCATGGTTAGGGAATTGGTGATGCCATCTGACCATCTCATCCTCTGTCGTCCCCTTCTCCTGCCTTCAATCCTTCCCAGCATCACAGTCTTTTCCAATGAGTCAATTTTTCGCATGAGGTGGCCAAAGTACTGGAGTTTCAGCTTTAGCATCATTCCTCCCAAAGAAATCCCAGGGCTGATCTCCTTCAGAATGCACAGGTTGGATCTCCTTGCAGTCCAACGGACTCGCAAGAGTCTTCTCCAACACCACAGTTCAAAAGCATCAATTCTTTGGCGCTCAGCCTTCTTCACAGTCCAACTCTCACTAAAGGCAGAGATGGCCTTAAGTTGCAAATGCTCCCTTTTGGAAAATAAAATAAAATTATTGAGCAAATTTATTAAGATAATGTATGGGAAGTAGTTTGTCATACAGTTTTCTTGTGGTAACTCTACAGCTTCTTGTTAGAAACAGTTATACACTATTACAACAAGCCCTTAACAATATTGATAGAAGTGAAATGAAAGTCGCTCACTCATGTCTGAGTCTCTGAGACCCCATGGACTATACAATCCAATTCTCCAGGCTAGAATACTAGAGTGGATAGCTTTTCCCTTCTCCAGAGGATCTTCCCAACCAAGGATTGAACCCAGGTCTCCTACACTGCAGGTGGATTCTTTACCAGCTGAGCCACAATGGAAACCCTAACAATATTATCTACAATTATTTCTTTTGTGTATTGAAACTACATCTTCTGAAATACCTGCTGATATAAGTGGATATTTACTTAATTTGAAAGAGAATAGGTACATGAAGAGGTTTGTTTCACATCTTTAATTGGGTTGATAGTTGTTTGCTTTGTGTAAAACATCCAGTAGTCTTCAAAACAGCCATTTATATCATCTTATTTTCCCTATATGTTCTGTTCCTAAGTGAAGTCGCTCAGTTGTGTCAGACTCTTTGCTACCCCATGGACTGTATCCTACCAGGCTCCTCCCTCCATGGGATTCTCCAGGTAAGAGTACTGGAGTGGGTTGCCAGTTCCTTCTCCAGGGGATCTTCCTGACCCAGAGATCGAACNGCTTCAGTCCAGAAGGAGTAATCTGGGCACCACATCCCCCATCTATTACTGTCCTACTCTTATGCTGCTCTCAGCCTCTTATTTTATATCAAAAGTTCAATGAAAAGCTCTGCTATGCTTTTGGTTGGTCTTTTTCCTTGAGAGATAAGAAGATTAGTGGGATAAGATTACAACCCCTGCTGTAAGTGGTCTTAGGAGTGACAATGCTATGCCTTGTCTTCATTCACTTCTGTCCATTTAAGATGCCCTCTTTTGGACAACACTTCTGCCAGTATAGGGTAGCTACCAAGACCCTTATCCTTTAGAATTCTTAATATGTTCTCAAATCATAGCTATTGCATTTGTCCATTTATTTTCAAAAATGGGCAAACATATATCAAAGCACATACAAATGGATGCCCTGAGTATCAACCATAATCCTTACTAACCCTCCATCTAAGAACAGCCCTACCTCCTCATGATGATTATGGTCAATTATATCTTCCAAGCTGATAATTCCTTTCCTTGCCTGCTTGTTTCTTGATGTAAGGAAACTTAAGTGACCGAGTGATTCAGTTCAGTTCAGTTCAGTTCAGTTGCTCAGTCGTGTCCCACTCTTTGTGACCCTAGGAATCGCAGCATACCAGGCCTCCCTATTCATCACCATCTCCCAGAGTTCACTCGGACTCATGTTCATCAAGTCCGTGATGCCATCCAGCCATCTCATCCTCGGTCATCCCCTTCTCCTCCTG
>SJYV01017254.1:1259263-1369957 GCA_006410875.1 Neotragus pygmaeus
CCTGTGGTCATGTATGGATGTGAGAGTTGGACTGTGAAGAAGGCTGAGTGCCAAAGAATTGATGCTTTTGAATTGTGGTGTTGGAGAAGACTCTTGAGAGTCCCTTGAACTGCAAGGAGATCCAAGCAGTCCATTCTGAAGGAGATCAACCCTGGGATTTCTTTGGAAGGAATGATGCTAAAGCTGAAACTCCAGTACTTTGGCCACCTCATGCAAAGAGTTGACTCATTGGAAAAGACTCTGATGCTGGGAGGGATTGGGGGCAGAAGGAGAAGGGGATGACCGAGGATGAGATGGCTGGATGGCATCACGGACTCGATAGACATGAGTCTGAGTGAACTCCGAGAGATGGTAATGAACAGGGAGGCCTGGCGTGCTGTGATTCATGGGGTCGCAAAGAGTCAGACACGACTGAGAGACTGAACTGAGCTGATCCTAACAGTGATTATAAATTCACCAAGAGTGTAATATTCCTGATGTCTGAACTTCTCGTTTCTTGAGATAATATATCCACTTATTGCTTAAAGCATGTTAATTCAAATTTCTGTATCTTGCAACTAATGTTCTAACTGATAGCAAGTGTTGAAGAGTTATTTTGGCATTATACTTTTCAGTGTCTAAACTACACTCTAACACCAAAAAATGCTCAAAAATGTATGTAAATTAACCATTAAATGAAATATTTTCACTACTGAACCTAAGAAGTAATGCTATTTTATTAATAGGTATATGAAAAAGGCATTTTTACTTCCTTGTTCCCGTAAGCACTCAATAATCTATAGGGAAAAGGAAAGAGTGGCTGGTCTATTAATATCTCCAAGTTTAAATACTTTTCTAGTACAAAGGTGATTGAAAAATCATCTCTGCATTATTCATATTCATATATAATGCTATTTTAAGAGTATTAGTAATGAAAATGACACATTAGAAATTTATCTAAGGATTTGCATAACATTGGATACATTCTTGATGATAGTTAAGATTAATTTTGCAGATTTTCAAAAAGTTTTCTTTAAAAAGCAAAACAAAAACCTCTAAATAATAAAAGTCCATATTTCTAGGTGAATTTTGTTTTGTGGTTAAAAAACAGATCTTAGTGGGTTACTTTGAAAATTATCTTGGGTGGCATTATATTAATTTTCTGATTGATCAGCTAATCTAAAGAAATTTTGGATAAAACATGATTTAAGGCTGCAGTCCATGGGCTCGCTGAGTCAGACACAACTGAGCGACTTCACTTTCACTTTTCACTTTCATGCATTGGAGAAGGAAATGGCAACCCACTCCAGTGTTCTTGCCTGGAGAATCCCAGGGACGGGGGAGCCTGGTGGACTGCCGTCTGTGGGGTCGCACAGAGTTGAACACGACTGAAGTGACTTAGAAGCAGCAGCAAAGAATAAAGGAAGATTTCCCTGGTGGTCCAGTGGGTGGTTAATAATCCACTTGCCAATGCAGGGAAAATGGGTTTGATCCCTGGTCTGGGAAGATTCCACATGCCTCAGGGTAAATAAGCCTGTGTGCTGCAACTGCTAAAGCCCTTGCACCTGAAGCCCATGCTCTGTAACAAAAGAAGCCTGCCACAATCAGAAGGCTGCACACCACAACTAGAGACTAGCCCCTCTCAGTGCAACTAGAGAAAGCTCATGCAAAGCAGTGAAGATGCAGCACAGCCAAAAATAAAATTTTTTTATAAAAAATGTCCCCTTAAAAAAGGAATAAATGAATAAGGGTCTTATAAGACTACACTTGGAACTGTCTTTGCTCTTGCCTACAGGAAGATGGTTTTTCCAGTAGTTATGTACGGATGTGAGAGTTGGACCATCAAGAAGGCTGAGCACTGAAGAACAAATGCTTTTGAACTGTGGTGTTGGAGAAGACTCTCGAGAGTTGTTTGGACTGCAAGGAGATCCAACCAGTCTATCCAAAAGGAAATCAACCCTGAATACTCATTAAAAGGACTGATGCTGAAGCTGAAGCTCCAATATTTAGGCAGTATTTCCAATANTGTGGTGTTGGAGAAGACTCTCGAGAGTTGTTTGGACTGCAAGGAGATCCAACCAGTCTATCCAAAAGGAAATCAACCCTGAATACTCATTAAAAGGACTGATGCTGAAGCTGAAGCTCCAATATTTAGGCAATATTTCCAATACTCCAAAACCAGATGCGAAGGGCCAACTCATTAGAAAAGCACCTGATGCTGGGGAAGATTGAAGGCAGCAAGAGAAGGGGAAGACAGAGGAAGAGATGGTTGGATGGCAACACTGACTCAATTGGCATGAGTTTGAGCAAGCTCTGGAGGATGGTGAAGGACAGCGAAGCCTGGTGTGCTGCAGTTCATGGGGTCACAAAGAGTCGGACACAACCAAGTGACTGAACAATAACAGGGGGATGATCATTGTTTTTATCAAAGTAATTAGATGAGTATTTATTCTAAATATTGAAAATTATCATTGGGCCTACCGTTTACATGAAATGCTAAGCAATGCATGCAGGAAAAACCTCAAAAAGGATCTCAAGATGGCCCTCAAAGGAGCCTTTCACATAAAATGCTTTAAAAATAGGCCTATTCTGAGTCTAATGACAGAGGATGCCCTGGCATAAGGAAAATATTTTCTGTGTTTTATGATTCAGTTCTGTGTTTATTCAGATGTGTTAAAGCAATAAATACAAAAACATGTTTTCATGCTATAATTACTAATAATGTGTTAAGTGCCAACCCCCTGTCAAATTTGGCATTGTCCCTTATGCTGGATGAATATTTCTTGCAGCATATTTCTGGAGGCATTTCATATACTTTGTATTGGGTATAATATTATATTCCCTGAAGCACTTGCAAAGAGGTAATCTGTATGATGATTAGGAGAAAATGTAAGTATCTATCAGGACACAGATTTTCCAGAGGACTTTATTTTTGGAGAAAGTGTGAAGCAAAAATAAAGTTTTAAATTCATGCTTCTTAAAACTTAGAGGATTGTCTATGAAAGAAACAACTTCAACAACAACAACAAAAGTGGCCATCTCTTCTAAGAAGGTTGTGGTCTAATCTGAACTATGCATGATATTAATGGACTTTCTTAAAAAATTATTTTTGAAGTCATCTCTGTGGGGCATCTGGTGTTGAAAATGGGAGNGAGGATTGTCTATGAAAGAAACAACTTCAACAACAACAACAAAAGTGGCCATCTCTTCTAAGAAGGTTGTGGTCTAATCTGAACTATGCATGATATTAATGGACTTTCTTAAAAAATTATTTTTGAAGTCATCTCTGTGGGGCATCTGGTGTTGAAAATGGGAGACACAGTATCCTATGTATCTTTTTATTTTGTTTTAAAAATAATTTATTATCTTTCTCTGGCATCCTGCTAAAATCTCCTGTCTTTCTGTTTCTCTAAGAAAGTAAATAGTAAACAAAAATATTAACTGAATTCTTATAAAACACATAGGATAAATTATGAGGTTTTTAATTTTTTAATTTTGCTTTGTCTTTTATTTTCCTTTGCTTTGTTTTAAGAATATGTAACACTTTGTATGACCTTCTGTGATTCCTAATTGCTAAGTCAATATTAAAAAAAAATTGAAATTGACTCACCAAATTGGCATTGTCTATATATTTCTATATTCACATTGCCAGTTGTAAGTTCTAACAAGAGGTTGAGAATTTCCATTTTCATTTGAAAATATTATGTTAATATACTAATTAAAGAATATTATATATATATCTAAACTTCTCATTCAGTAAATGAATCTATATAAAATATAAATTTATAAAAGTTTCACATATATACACATACATATATGTATATATATAATATCAAATAGTCTTATTTGTTTCTTTTATTTCTTAATTTTTCACTTGGAATGAAAATGCATAGAACTGAAAAAAATTGAATTCATCAATCAATTAATTGTATTAAACAATTAATCATTTCTTATTTTTTCATCTCATATAATGATCTGAATTCACTCTTAAACTGCAAAGATATATCAGTACATATCATATCATTATTACAATGATAATAAGGGAAGCCTTAATACCAGTAAGTTTGACAAATAGATGCAATGTAAACATTTCTTATAATTATAATTTATTATAATTATAACACAAAAACTGACACAAGATGAAACAGAAAATCAGAAGAGTTCAATATCTATAATAAAAATTGAATTCATCATCAAAAAGTTTTTCTCAAAGTCCTCCAGGCCTAGATGCTTTCACTGAGGAACTATGCCAGACATCTAATGAATAAGTAATAGCAGTTTTATACAAACTTTTTAGGAAATAGAGAAGGGAACATTTTCCAATTTATTTTACAAGGCCAGTGAAAACCTAATATCAAAACATGACTATCATGTTGCAAATTTAAGACTCTATTTAAAAAGTAGAAGGCAGGAGTCAAGGATACTCACTGTCGGTAAAACAGTGATTTGTAGTAAATCAAATTTTACTAAAAATATACTTCGATGACCCATAACATGATAAAAATTATTTGTAAAATCTCATGATGTTTTATTATTCAATATGTAATATTTTAGCGAAGAAGAGAAATAAAAATTTTGATAACTATGTATAAAAGTAAACATTCTCTGTAATCTTAGTTCTGCTGTTTTAAGTAAAGAATCCAGCTGCAAGGCAGGAGACCCAGGTTCAATCCCTGGGTTGGGAAGAGCCCCTGGAGAGGGGAATGGCAACCCACTCCAGTATGCTTGCTTGGAGAATACCATGAAGCCTGGTGTGTTACAGTTCATGAGGTTGCAAAGAGTCGGACATGACTGAATGCCTCACACACGCATACACAGACTCAGGGGAAAATGACAAGAGATATATAAACCAATCACCATATAATTTCATTATTTTTGTATTTTAAAGTATATTATTAGGAGCCACTTACTTGGGTGTTATTACTAAGAATCTGGGCAATTCAAATAATAATTTCCACCTTGAACTATGTAAAAAGCCTTTCTAGCAGGACAGGACCGCTTTATGTAGTTAAGAAGAGCTAAGGAAATATATACACCCAGGAGTGGGCTTGCTGAATCATATGATAGTTCTGTTTGCACTTTTTGAGAAAATTCTGTACTGTCTTCCATATTTTCTGTATACCACTTTACAGTGCCACCAACAATACACAACATATATACATGTATATAATTTTAACTGATGCTATTCATGTTGTTTTTGAATTACCATCCAAATTTCAAATTGTTATTTTATGATTTCATAAACAATTCCCTATGACAATCCACAGTGATCTAATATTACTCAAACTTCTATGATATCTTTTATTTAATTATATGCTATTTTATTAGAATTAAGATAAATCTGATGTATTTGCAATTAAGATGTACTCCAAATAAAATTTTTATTATATTATGGCATACAGAAAAGAAAGTGTTATATATATACATGTAACACATAAAGAATAATATATCAAAAAGCACTCATTGATTTAAGGAAAAAGAGCATCACAATTATCTTTGAAATCAACTAAGTAACTTTCCCCAAGGGTACCAAGAGGTAATTATTCTGAATCTNTTTTTTTTTTTTTTTTAGTTTTAAAATTACCTTTTCAATCTCTGTATTAGCAATAAGTCTATTTGAAATTTCTCTTTCCTCATGATTCAGTCTGAGAAAGTTGTAAGATTCTAATAACTTGATCATTCTTCTAAGCTGCCCAATTTTTTGGTATGCATCTTTTCATAAAATTCTCGTATAATCCTCTGTTTCTCTATGGCATCTGTTCTCCTCTTTCACATCCAATTTTATTTATCAGGACCTTCTCTCCTTTTTCTAAGTGAATCTAGATAAGATTATTAATTTTATTAATATTAATCTTTTCAAAGAAACTGCTTTTTCTTTCATTGATCTATTTTCTTTTTAGTCTCAATTTAATTTATTTCTGGTCTGATATTTAATTTTCTTTGTTTTACTAACTTTGAGTTTTGTTCTTTTTCTGGTTCCTTTAGGGGTAAGTTTAGATTGTCTGTTTGTTCTTTTTGTTTTTTTTCCCGCGAGGTAGGTTTGCATTGCTACATATTTCCTTCTTAATACTGATTTTGCTGCCTTCCATAGATTTTGGTATGTCATGTTTTCATTTTCAGTTGTCTTCAGGTAATTTTTAATTTCTCCTTTGATTTCTTCTTTGACTCAATCGCTGTCCAGTAGCATGTTCTTCAGTTTACACATATTTATGAATTTTCTAGTTTTTCTGTTATGTTTGATTTCTACTTTCATTTCATTGTGATTGGAAAAGAGACTTGAAATGATTTTGAACTCCCTAAATTTACCAAAATTTGTTTTGTGTACTGATATTTGGAATATTCTTGAAAGAGGCTCAGGTGTACTTGAGAAGAATGTATATTCTGCTTCATTTGGATGGGACAGTCTGTACAAACCTATCAAATCCATCTAGTCTAATGTTTCATTTAGGGCTGCTTTTTTCTTGCAGACTTTCTATAGGGATGATATATTCATTGATATAAGTGGGGTGTTAAAGTCCTCTACTATTATTGTGTTGCTATCAATTTCTCCCTTTAGGTCTGTTACTGATTATTTTATGTATTTTGGTGCTCCTTTGTAAGGCCACATGTATTAAACACTACTATGCCTTCTTGATAAATTATTCACTTTGTTGCTATATGTCATTTTTGTCTCTTGCTACCTTTTATGGCTTGAAATCTATCTTGTCTAATATCAGTATGATTATATTTGCTTACTTTTGGCTACTTTTTCCTGGAGTATCACCTTCCATCCCTTTGCTCTTAGCCTGCTTGTCTTTAGAGCTGCTGTGTGTGTCCTATAGGCAGAATATTCAGTTCAGTCTCTCAGTCGTGTCCAACTCTTTGCGACCCCATGAATTGCAACACGCCAGGCCTCCCCNTGAGTAAACTCCAGGAGTTAGTGATGGACACAGGGGCCTGGCGTGCTGCAGACCATGGGGTTGCAAGGAGTCAGACATGACTGAGCAACTGACCTGACTGACTGAATGAATGAATGGTCTAGTGGTTTTTACTACTTTCTTCAATTTATTCTGAATTTGATATTAAAGAGTTCATGATGAGCCACACTCAGCTTCCAGTCTTGTTTTTGCTGACTGCATAGAGCTTCTCCATCTTGGCTGCAAAGAATATAATCAGTCTCATTTCAATATTGACCATCTGGTGTTGTCCTTGTGTAGAATTTCCTCTTATGTTGTTGGAAGAGGGTGTTTGCTATGACCAGTGCGTTCTCTTGGCAAAACTGTGTTAGTCTTTGACCTGCTTCATTTTGTAAACCAAGGCCAAATTTTCCTGTTGCTCCAGGTAGCTCTTGATTTTCTATTTTTGCATCCCAGTCCTGTATAATAAAAAGGACATCTTTTTTGGGTGTTAGTTCCAGAATATCTTGTAGTTCTTCATAGAACCATTCAACGTCATCTTCTTCAGCATTATTGGTCAGGGCATAGACTTGGATTACTGTGATATTGAATTTTCCTTTATTATTTTGTTAATATAGTGGGTTACATTGTTTTGTTTGTGAAATCAAAGTTTCATTCTAATTGACTTTATTGAGATATGTTACACGCAGTAAATATGCACTCACTTTGAAACAGTTCAATGTGCTTTTCAAATATATTGCTACTGCTGCTGCTGCTAAGTTGCTTCAGTTGTGTCCGACTCTGTGTGACCCAGTAGATGGCAGCCCACCAGGCTTCCCTGTCCCTGGGATTCTCTAGGCAAGAACACTAGAGTGGGTTGCCATTTCCTGCTCCAATGCATGAAAGTGAAAAGTGATAGTGAAGTTGCTCAGTCATGTCTGACTCTTCGCGACCCCATGGACTACAGCNACCAGGCTTCCCTGTCCCTGGGATTCTCTAGGCAAGAACACTAGAGTGGGTTGCCATTTCCTGCTCCAATGCATGAAAGTGAAAAGTGATAGTGAAATTGCTCAGTCATGTCTGACTCTTCGCGACCCCATGGACTGCAGCCTACCAGACTCCTCCATCCATGGGATTTTCCAGGCAAGAGTATTGGAGTAGAGTGCAATTGTATTACTTCCTTGTAATTATGACCCCAATTAAAAGTTAGAATTATTTACGTCACTCCAAAATTTCCTTCACGACTCTGTAGCTACTGACAGCTAACCCTTGCCCACTGCAATGCAAGCTCTGGTCTGATTCTTATTACTATATATTCATTGTACTTGACCTATAAATTCATGTAAGTGAAGCCATACAATTTATGTTCTTTTTTGTCTTGTTCCTCCCACTTCACATAACATTTTGGGGATGTGTTGCTTATTTGTAGTCCATTTCTTGTTGCTGAACATAATTTTATTACATGATTATATGACAGTTTTTTTATCATCTGCTGATAGACATATTTGTGTTGTTTCCATTTGGGGGTGATAATTGTTGAAATTGTTAAGTACAATGATGTACAAGTCTTTGTTTGGCTATATATTTTCATTATTCATGGGGAGATACTTTGGAGTAGAATTTCTAGGTTGTGTGTGATTTGAATATTAAGTAGATAGAGTTCCTGATGAACTACAGAATGAGGTCCATGACATTGTACNACTTTCATGCATTGGAGAAGGAAATGGCAACCCACTCCAGTGTTCTTGCCTGGAGAATCCCGGGGACGGGGGAGCCTGGCTGGCTGCCATCTATGAGGTCGCACAGAGTCGGACACGACTGAAGTGACTTAGCAGCAGCAGCAGCCACATCTATATTTTTTCTGTTAGTACTAACATCTAGGTTTTCTTGGTTTTGCTTCAAGTGATTCTTTTTCTGTAATACTGTATTCCATTGTCTTGATTCTTGGTATGTCATGACCTTCTGGATTGTCTCCTGGACATTATGAATATTACATTTTGCAGATTCTTAATTCTGTTACTATCCTCCAATGACTATTATTTAGTTTTTTTTTTTTTTGTTATTGGTCTTGTTTTTTTATTTTTAATAAATGTTTTCCTTGGCAGTGCTTGAACTTTAAATTTTTGTTTCTTGGGAAGCAATTCTGGTCCTAGTTCAGACCTTAGTTACCTGTCACTGAGTCTGTTCCACACATGTGTAGTTGAGGGGTCAGTCAGAGACATGGATAGGAAGTTAGAAGATTCTCCTCTCTGGCTCTTTCCCATTCATTGTTCCACTACTATGTTTGTAACTTCTGGCTTCCTGACTTCAGTTTTCAATTTTCCCTGGATGAAACAGCTATAGTCTTTTGCAAGCATGCTCCCTGCTCCCAGCATTCAAGTCTGAAAGTGGTGGAAACTGTAACCTAACTGGTTAGCTATTCATATTACATTCTTCAAGAAAGTATGCCCTCTTAACCAATCTTTTTGTTTCTGTACACACTGCAGATAATTAAATAGTTGCTCTTTGCATTATATCCATGTTTTTGTACTGTTTGCTGTTTTTTTAAAAATCATGAATGTTATTGAATTTTATCAAATTTCTAGATTAATTAATTAATTTCTAATTAATTGATATGATTTTTATTTTTTGTTCATATTGTATACTCTTTAGATATCCAATTCTATTATTGCAGTCATCATATAAAGTTTAATATTTCTTTACATGTCAGTAGTGTTAATTTGTATTAGTTTATGTATAATCTTTGCATATAAATGCAAAAGTGAGATTTGACTATATATATATATTTCCTTCTTAGGTTTTGGTAATAAGCTTTTACTAGCCTCACAAAAATGAGTGGAGAAGTTTGTCTTTTCTAGGTTACGGTGTTTGTGGATTTTAAATTATTTATTCCTTGACTACTTGCTCTTGACAATTTAATTTCTTAAAGATTGGTAGCTTATTCATCCATTTACTAATTATAACTCAAAGCTTGTACCCTTTGACCAGCACATCCCTATTTTTGTCCACCTGCAGCCCCTGGTAATCACCATTCTACTTCTTCTTTCTATGAACTAGACTTTTTTTTTTAAGATTCCACAAATATGTAAGATCATATAGTATTTGTTTTTCTCTGTCTAGTTTACTTCACTTAACTGTAATGTCCTNCCCTATTTTTGTCCACCTGCAGCCCCTGGTAATCACCATTCTACTTCTTCTTTCTATGAACTAGACTTTTTTTTTTAAGATTCCACAAATATGTAAGATCATATAGTATTTGTTTTTCTCTGTCTAGTTTACTTCACTTAACTGTAATGTCCTCTAGGTTTATCCAAGTTGTTGCAAATGGTGTTTTCTTCTTTCTCATGGCTAAATAATATTCATTGTGTATATACATGCCACATTTTCTTTATTCGTTCATGTATCAATGGACATATTTTGCTATTGTGAATAATACTGCAGTGACCATGATGGTTCAGATCTCTTTAAAATGGTGAATTTATTTTCTTTGTTTGAATCCCTGAAGTGGGATTGCTAGATTATATAGTATTTTTATTTTTAGTTTTTTGAGAAATGTCCATACTGTTCTCCATACTGGCTATACCAATGTGCCTTTCCATCAACAGTGTACCAGGATTCCTTTTTCTATACATCCTCACCAACACTTATTATCTCTTGTCTTCTGATACTAGCCATTCTAACAGATGTGAAGTGATATCTCATTGTGGCTTTGATTTGCATTTCCCTGATTGCCTCAATAAACCTTGAGGAAAGGAAAAAGCTATATATTATTGTGAGTTGTTTTTTTGTGTTTTTTTTGCCAGGCCAACAGCTGTGGAAAATGTAAACAAAACCGATGTTGCATCTGCTCTTAGGAGGTTACAAATTATGTGTCTGTTTTCTAGAATAAAATTTAAGGTAGTTAAGCGTTAGAACATAAAAATTATTTCTAGATATTTTGAATGAAAGAATAAACCCTAAAAAAATAAAGTGAATGAATTTTACCTGAAGGTAAGTTGCAAATTCTCTTTCTTTTTGCCTAAATCACATATAGATTCACACAGCTTTTACAGGGTCAGTCTAATGGATGTAAAACCAATTCATGATGAAGTACTTTCACCCATTGAGACAGGAGTGAAATCATTCTCTTTTCTCTTATGGAATTATACTAGATAACTATAGGTTGGGGTGAATAGAGTAAAAGATATTACTTATACTATGGAAGAAACGATGTGTGGATAATTTCTTTTTCTGTGGATTTGTCAGATTTGTGATTATATACTGATTATCTTGTCCTTAGCTGTAACATTTTCTTCTGTGGGTGTGAATTTTCATCATTTTATCATGGGCCAATCATCCCTTATTTAGAAAATAATAGAATACACCTTTATTTTTCTTAAAGTTATCCTGAAGTCTGAAAGTCTTGCAATCACAAAATTATCTGGTGTTATTTATATCTTTATTGTTGTTAGTTTTAAGATGGTCGTCATTCCACTTATTGATCCTTCTGAATTGGTTTTCATGGTAAGAGGTAAGTACACTTATATTTACATTAGCAATATTCATTTTTCTCATTTTTCATAAAACATTTCTAATGAGAATAGACATCTTTATTAACTCTCCCTTTCCATTCATTTCATTTTCCATCTGCCATTCGTTTTCGTTTCCATGTTAAATTGTATGAATAATTAAAGTTGGACTTTCAATTTTCTTTTCTGGGCATGATTCCATTGTTTTATTTTGTGAATATTCTTAGTGGTAAATATGGGAAAATATCCCTAGAGTCTAAAGATTAAAATCAGACAAATCCTCTTCATCTTGTGCTCTAATCAAGCATAGAACTCTAGCAATTTTCTCCCTCATAGTAGCAGCCTGCCGTATATCAGGTGTGTGATATATTTGTTCTGTCTCTTTTCAACTCTGGTGACTTTTTGTTTTGATAGATAACCAAACTGTGTAGTTATGTTTTCAGCATGTGATGTCCTCTTTGTAAGAGCCACTCAAAAACTGACAGATATTGGGGCACATGGTGACTTCTACATAAAGTGTAAACACAATGCAACTGTTTATATAAAATCTAACCATTTGATTTTATCTAAACCTCTTCAAAACTCTGAAAAATATTCCAAAAGCAATATTATCCCATTTGAACTCACCAAAGTGCTTTAAATACTAAACCGTTTGAATATTAAGACAGTCACTCTTTGTGTTTACTAATCACAAATGACGTAAACTTAAATTTTGTTGAAATGTAATAAAATTAATCTGCTGTAATATCTGTACTTGAAAATCAGTTCAGGCTCCAACGGCAAATGAAATATTGAATGCTACTGGATACACAGGGGAGATTAAAAATCTCCTCTGAATTTGAAACAGTTGTGAAGATATGGAACATTTTAAGCAATAGAAGCAGATTATTTGAGTGACAAATCACATATAACATGTAACTTTTACAACTACTTAGTGAAGATCATTTACAGCAGTCTTAGCAGCAAGATTCTTCAATTCTACCCAATGAACTAAAGTATAAAATCACCAATCTCAGTTTTTTACACTACTGATGTTGCACATTCTATGAATTTTGATAAATGTGTGACAGGTATCGACCATTGTAATGCCATACTGAATAGTTTCTCTGCCTTAAAAATCCTATGTGTTCTGCCTGTTGATCTCTCCTTTCCTCTGAACCCCTGGCAATCAATGATTTTTACTATCTACATAGTTTTACCTTTTCCAGAATATCATATACATGGAATCATATAGAATATTGCCTTTTAGGGTTGACTTTTTTTACTCAGTAATTAACATTTGAGATTCTTCTGTGTCTTTTCATGGCTTGAAGTCTCATTTTTTCAACACTAAATATCTGTTGTCTGATTGTTTCACAGTTTATTTGTTCAGGTACTGAAGGACATATTGGTTTAAACAACTTTGGACAGCTATTAATAAAACTACTATAGACAACTTTGTGTAGGTTTTTGTGTGAATTTTCAACTCCTTTGGGCAAATAAACACCAAAATGTTCATTTGCTGGGCTATCTTCCAAAGTAGCTGTTCTATTTTGCATTCCCACCAGGAATGAATGAGAATTTCCATTGTTTCACATCCTCAACAGCATTTGCCCATCAATGTCTTGAATTTTGGCCATTCTAATGAGTGCATAATGCTTTGTCATTGTTTTTGCATTTTTCCCAATGGCACATGATGTGGGGCATCTTTTCATGTGCTTATTTACCATCTTTGTATCTTCTTTGGTTTTTGACCATTTTTTAATCAGGTTGCTTATAATTCCCACCATCCCCAAAGGCTTCAGACTGTCCCTAAGAACTGTCTCTAAGTTCTCTTTTACCACTTCTTTCTGCTCTAGACAGCCACTCGTCTGATTTCTAACACTATAAATTAGCTTTACTTATTCTAGATAGTTATATAAATGAAATCTTAATATTGTAATTTGTGTCTCACTACTTTTGCTTAATATAACATTTTGAAGATTCATCCATGTTTTTTTCCATGTACTAAAGGTTTTTTGCTTTAACTGCTGCTGAGCTGTATAAATATACCACAAGTTGGTGTTACATGCTTCTCTTTTGTTTCACAGATTTTTAAGATCAATTTCCTTATTTCTCTTTGGTATTTTAGAGTGAATATGTGTTAAGCTTTATTTCTAATCTTTCAAAAATTTCAAAGCTCTGTATCCCATTTCTTATACCAAAATATTTGAATTTATTCTTGATTCTTCTTGTACTTAAAAAAAAAATTTCTGTATTTTTGGTTGTACTGGGTCTTTGCTGCCGTATGGGCTTTTCTCTGGATTTGGTGCACGGGCTTCTCATTGCAGTGGCTTCTCTCATTGTGGCNTGACAAAACCAATACAATATTATAAAGTAATTAACCTCCAATTAAAATAAATAAATTTATATTAAAAAAGAAGTTTAGTTTAGACTGTTACAGAATTTAGTCAGTTGCACACAGAATATCTTTCTTTATTCTTTAGAGACAATATAAGAATGTGGTGGAAAAATACAGACCTTGAAGTCAGTGAAATCAAAATTTGTGTGCTAGCTCTGTCATGTAATGCTCTTTTAATCTTGAGGAAATTATCTATGCTTTTTAAGCTTCTGATCCTTTTTCTATAGTATGGGAATAATAATAGCCACTTTACACATGGATATCGTAGAGATAGATGATATAAAACACAAACATTAGTGCCACACAAGAACCGAGACTATACGAGAATGTGAGAATTAGATTCTGCTTCATGCTCCCTCCAAGTTATATGCATACAAAGGGACTGGAGACTAATCTCACTTTATTTGCCACCCTCCTTTACTTATAGAGCAATTAAACGCAAGCCCAATGAGGATTGTCTGTTTAATTCTGGGGACAAGGGAATGACATACCACTTTACAGGGAGGGTACAGCTGAATCCACAGTGCAGAGAGACGTTAACCGTTATGCATACAAATTATCTGAATATAAACTGGTCAGTTGGACTGTTTGATCTGTAAATTAATTTTCATATAGAGATTACTTGGGCCTGTGAGGTCTTGGAGCTTGAATCTGCAATTCAAGAGATATTGGCAAGTTACTCCCCCTGAGTTGGAAGAGCCTAATCATTCTTAGAGCTGGATCCTATTGTGACAAGACCCACCTACTCATTGTGGTTTTGGACGTCAGGAATACTCTTGCCTATCCTGAGGAGAGCAGTGAAAAGAAATCCATTCTTTAGACTGGCGTTGATCAAGGCCAGGGCTCTGGATACTTCTGGAGGATACTATGTTTGAAACTTGTTATAATATATAGTGAGCCTTTCACCTCCTGTTCCAGAAGGCTTCTGGAAGTGATCATATTAGTATTCACTCTATTTATAAGGCACTTTGGAATGTGCCAGGGCTGTGTTTCATGATTTTTATGATTTATAAAATTCAGGAGGCATTATTATACCAATACAAACTAAGGCTCAGATAAGTTCAATAACTTACCCCATGTTTGCATAGTGAAAAACTGCTGGTGCCAAAATTTGAACTCAAGCAAGCTTACATGAAATTCATTTTTCCTGTGCATGGCTGGCAGACAAGGAATCAAGAGGCCATGAAGATAAGTCACCATAAGGAAGAACAAAAATAGACAGGATATGTATAAAACAAATAAGCTACAAAGATAAGTTACAGGGAGATACAGCCAATATTTTATAATTATTTTAAGTATATTCTATAAAATATAGAACCATCATGTTGTTCACTTGAAATTAATATAGTATTATAAATCAACTATGTGCCCGAGTCTTTGTGACCCCATGGACAATAGCCTGCCAGGCTCCCTCTGTCCATGAAATTCTCCAGGCAAGAATACTGGAGTGGGTTTCCATTTCCTTCTCCAGGGTAAATCAACTATACTTAAAATTTAAAAAATGGACTGGAATCAACATTAGGACTTACCTGTTTCTGTATACATCCTAAGTGATGATTTAAACAAATCATGGAATATTTATATGACAGAATAACATACCAAATCTGTATGTATTGATATGGATCTTCTTTAAAGCTATGTTTTTAAAGAAAAAAATTCAATATGTTGTTTCATGTTGGAATTTCTGTAAAGCAATATTTGTGCAGCACAGAATATTTCTGAAAGCTCACACATGAAACTGATGTGGTTACCTGTGTATAGAAGTACTGGGTAGACGATAGTTATGGGGTTGGTGGCACCGACTGTTCTCAGATTACTTTTTATACTTACAACAGTTCTGCTTAAAGTCGTTTAGTAAAGAAAACTGTATTTTAAGAGTGAGAGAGCACTTTAAACCTTATGTCAAAGTGGTTTACATTAAAAAAAAACAAAACATTGTGTTTTATGTCTAAAAGAAGGAAGGTAATTGCAGGTAGAGGCAATATTGATTTATGCATAGTGATCTTCCCTTAGTATTCTCGATAATCTCCAGGCTTATTCCATCTCTGTCAGCAGAAAGTATGATTAGAATTTAGTGAAGGTATTATTTTTCATCTAGAAATTGAAAATATGAATTCTTTAAATAAAAAAAAAGCAAAGGACAGAGTATTCACCTCTTTTACTCAAGCAATTTATACTTTCAAAGTGGTGAAGAGGCCAGGTTGATAACACTGAACTGGTACATCAGAATAATTAAGCTTTAATCTCTGATTCAAAGGCTTCAGCTTAGGGGTTATGAGGAAACAAGAAGACATTTTCTTTTTAATCAGTCTGAGATGATTAGTAACTTTGCTTGTGGAATGATCATTTTCCAAGTACAGCAATGCAATGGTGTAGTAAAATAGAGGAAAAAGATTAAGGAGTTTAATTTACTTGGCATGTTATAACTATGTTTATTAAAATACTAAGAATTACAGCAAAACCTTATTATTTGTTAATATTACTTTTGCCTCAATGGGGGTTATATTGAGAAAATAATATTCTAGACATAAAGGCCATTGCCAAACTATATTTTTTAAAAATATATTTTTCTACTTTCTTATAAAATAACCCCCTGGGTACTTATAATGAAATCTATTTCTTTGTTGGAATGTAATTATTCCCCCTCCCTCAATAAGCTTTCCATCTCTGGTTTATTGCTGTATTGTTCTTCAAATAAAAAGACAGGTTCAGAATTCTGATATATTAATCAGCATGCCTTATATCACAAGAAAAAAGGATAAAGGGGACTGTGAATTATTTCTCAACAAATGTTTTGTTTGCATAATGCCACACATGGGATCTTCTTTCTGGTTTTATGGTTTTATCATGAAATTAATTGAATTCAGTAAATACATGCAAAGAACTGTATTAAATGTAGAAAATCCACGTTAAATAAAAAATACCTTCCCCAAAATAGAACTGAAGGTTTTGTAAAGAGGTAAGTGATTTTAACTTACTGGTTCTTGTAACTTCGGCTTGTTTTAGTAGTCAGAGAGTCCTTTTCAGGATCAATAGGTATTCTTTGATTTCCAAGAAGAAAGTTGACAGAAAATTGGTTCCAATAGGGTTGAAATATGCAAAACAAATACCAAGAAAATGTGGACAGCTTTCTAAGCATTTCTCATGACAGTGGTGTATTATGTAATAATACCTTATGATGGAAACCATCTTTGCTATGAGAAACATGGTATATTTCAAAAGAATAAGAATATATTTATCAGGGCCCAAATAATATTTGGCAGGGGTTCCTGAGAGTTTAAAGGAAAAAAATTGTGTAAAAAAAGTTGGATAAAGATGTAAAAGATGCTTGCTATACTTCCAAACAGCAACTAGTCTTTCCAGCCTGGCCTTGCAATCTGTGTCCTTCGTGGCATGAGCCATAGTGTTTTTGCTATACTGAGAATTTTAAAGTCTATAACACAGTCATCTTTTAGTAGAATAATTACTGTTTGTTAGAATTTTCAGAACACCCCAAGTACCCACATGAACTGCTTTACAGACTGCAAAGAAGCATGCAACACAAACTGAGAAAAATAAAACTAAGGTATGGTTGTATAATGAATGTTGCTAAAATTGTCTGTTTGCTTTACTTATAAGATTCACAAATATTTTGTGATTTGGGGTCTAACAGATCCAGAAACTAACTTTAAACAAACCAAAAAAAGTGGTTTCTTTACTCAAATAATATGAAGATTGTGTAAATATTACTAAACTTGCATCATTAAATAAGATCCGTTTGTTGTTATCCATTTGTTGTCTTAGCTCAATATAATTCTTATGAATACACCTATACAATGTAAACAATACATACTGTATGTGCATATGTATTTATATATATATAAAACTCTTTCCATAATACTTTTTACTGTGAAGTTGCTCAGTCCTGTCTGACTCTTTGCGACCCCATAGACTGCAGCCCGCCAGGCTCCTCTGTCCATGGGATTTTCCAGGCAAGAGTACTGGAGTGGGTTGCCATTTCCTTCTCGAGGGTATCTTGTCGACCCAGGGATCGAACCCAGGTCTCCTGCATTGTAGCCAGATGCTTTTATTGTCTGAGCCACTAGGGAAGTCCGGGTATTAGCATTTTCCCTTTTTAACTTTGTGTTTACTTTACTGTCTCTAAATAATATGGGTATATTATTGTTTCTCTTTATAAATGAAACATAAACATCTATTGACATTATGGTATTTCCTTAACAGTTTTGCTGCTTTCCAGTTTTATCATTGATAATGTTTAAAAATTTAAGTAGTATATTTAAAAATTTTTCCTGTTAATTTTTACCTATGCATTTTAAGTTTATGTAAAGTAAAATTCATTCATTCTATTACCAAACTCAGGTTTGGCTGCTCACTATTCGAAAGTCAACACTCAAGAGATAAGCGTTGGTAGGAACAGAAAGACTGCTTTTTTTAGGTGGTAATCTAGGGAGAAGGCAGAATTGTGTCCTGTCCAGAACCAGCTCTAATGATTTTACCATGGAAATTTTTAAAGGGAAAAAGGGGAGTAATCTCAGTTAATCCCTGAGTTAGGGGGTTGGATTTTTTGCCGATTAACCACTATGTGCAGGCTTGTTGACTCCTTGTGATCTTTAGATGCTATCTTGTTCTCACCATCTGCTCATGAGATTGCCAGAGGAAGAAACTAGGGAAAAAGATCTAGTCACCTGTTAATTATTTAGTCTTCATTTCTACTTAATTTATTGAAGCATGTACACTATCATGTAAGAAACGAGGCGCCGGTCTATGTTCGATGCAGGATGCAGGATCCTTGGGGCTGGTGCACAGGGATGATCCAGAGATATGTTGTGGGGTGGGAGGTGGGAGGGGGATTCAGGATTGGGAGCTTGTGTACACCTGTGGTGGATTCATGTCGATGTATGGCAAAGTCAATAGAGTAAAGTAAAATAAAGTAAAAAATAAAATAAAATAAAATAAAATTTTTTAAAAAAAGGAATCAACAGGTTAGGCAAGGTATGCTGTTATCAAAAGATTTGGAAGTTGTGCATGGGCTGGAGGTTAGTTAAGCATGGGGAATCTGGTATAAAGGTTGGTAAATATATAGTTTTGCTAAAGTGATGAGATAAAAGGGGCCTTTTGGAGAAAGCTGCTGCCTGCAAAGAGCTGCTTACAAATCCCCACACTGAGACATTATTCCACTGGATTATGAGTAAAGTCTACCTATGTAACTTCTTCATGTTGACACAGGGCACCATATTCTTAGAGTGGGTTGATATGGGTCTGTAGTGTCTCTTTGCTAACAATTTTAGTTACCTACTTATATATACCTGTAGAACAAGCTGTAATTATTTTGATGAAGTCCACAAAGATACACATTATTATGAACAATAGTGTTTATTATTCCTGTTCTCTTGAGGCCTGTTTTTAGAATTGTGCTGGCCATAGATTCAGTACTGCTCAAGATAGAGCAGCTTATATTGGCCATAGCTACAGTCTGGTCATCATAGGATTAGCTTTTTTCCTTCTGGTGATAGTTATAGTGTCTATAAAACCACTCAGAAATGTGCATCAGACACAGAAAGATTCTGTGACTCTATCGTGCAAATCATTAACTGTTTGTGCATACTCTTTTGTGAGGAGGTCTGAGGCACTTTAGCTTTTCTATAAACAGAAGCAAGGGATGTGGAGTCTTCACACTTAGGAGGGTCCTGAAGGGTTCTAGTTGATTTCAGTTTTAATATATTTGAATTTTGACAAATACACAGAGTTGTGTAACTACCAAAATGACCAAGATATAGGGCGATTCTATCATCCGGAATATTCCCCAGTGCCCTTAGTAATCAACCCCATTCTTCATCCCTAAAATCTGACATCTACCACTTAACTTCATCTCTGTAGTTTTGCCTATTCCAGTATGTCATACAAATGAAATCAGGAAGCACATAACTTTTTAACCCAGCATCTTTCCCTTATAATATGCCAGAACCATGGGGTCACAAAGATTTGGACATGACTGAGCAATTAACATTTTCACATTCACTCTTCAGTGTGTATATTTTTGCTTGTATCAATAATTTACACCTTCTTGTTGCTATATATTATTGCACTGTATGAATTTACCAAAGTTTGTTTATCCTTTCACTAGTCAAAGGGTGTTTAGGTTGTTCCCAGTTTTTAGAGCACATGATTAAAACTACTGTGAACATTCAGGTACAGGATTTTTTTGAACATAAGTATTATTTCCTTGGGTAAATCCTTAGGAGGAAGATTGTAGGGTCCTATGATAAGTATGTTTACTTTTTTTACAGGAGTCATTCATTTTATTAGTATTGCTAAAGTAACAAAGAAATATGTATTATATACTTCAAAGATTTTTACCTTNAAGTATTATTTCCTTGGGTAAATCCTTAGGAGGAAGATTGTAGGGTCCTATGATAAGTATGTTTACTTTTTTTACAGGAGTCATTCATTTTATTAGTATTGCTAAAGTAACAAAGAAATATGTATTATATACTTCAAAGATTTTTACCTTTGTGAAATTTTGCAAGGGATTTTATGTATGACTCTTAGTGACAATATGCGTTTTCTATTTTCTAAGTAAAATATTATTAACTCTAGTCATTATGGTGTATATTTTATCCCCATGACTTATTTATTTTATAACTGGAAGTTTGTATATTTTGATCCCTTCCTTTACTTCATCCACTCCCTCACCTACCACCTCTGTCAACCACCAATCTGTTCTATCTATAGATCAGCTTTGTTTAATTCCACATATAAGTGAAAATAAGTCTTTGTCTTTCTTAGTCTGACTTATTTCACTTAGCATAACACCCTCAAGATTCACCCATATTGTTGAATAAGATTTCAATCTTTTTAATGGTTAAATAGTATTCCACTATATGCATCACAGTACCTTTATATTTTTGTACATCACTAAACACTTGCTAAACTTTTGACTGTATCATTTTTGCATTGCTAGCAGCAATGTATGAAATTTGAGTGCTCTGCAAACTTACCAGGGCATGTGACTTTATCAGGTTCTTTTTGTATCTGTTGTTTGCTGATCTGATAGATGTACAGTGGTGTCTATTTTTGGTTTTACTTCACATTGCCTGTAATGACTAATGATATTGAACATTTTTACATATACCTATTTGCCACTGGTATATCTTCTATGGTAAAGTGGGTTTTTTTTTAATTCAAATATTTTATTGTTTTATTGGGTTGTTTTCTTGTTTTTGAGTTTTAAAAATTCTTTGTATTCTATAGATCCAAGTTCCTTATGAGGAATAATTTACAAATATTTTTCCCAATCTGTAATTTGTTTTTTAGTTCTTTAAACAGTATCATTCACAGAAAAAAAAAAAGTGTTTTAAATTTTGATGAAGTCTAATCTATCAATATTTTCTTTGGGGGATCATGCTTTTGATATTCCATATAAGAATCCCTTGTCTGTTCCAAAGATCATGAAAATGATTTTCTATGTTTTCCTTTATAAGTTTTAAAATTTTACATTTTATACGTTTATGATCTGTTTTGATTTAACTATTATTGGGTTGGCCATATGTTCATTTTCATTTTCCCCATGAGATGACTTTTGTAGCGCACATAGGTGTGTTTAGTTTCATTCAAAATAATTTTGTTAGATTGTATTATGACAGACATCATATCAGCATGAATTAAAAATGCTTATCAAAAACTGGTGAATTTTTGTGTAGCCATTTTAATATTGAAGATGAGAGAAAACAAACATTTTTGGTATATTATGCTTTACGAGTTCAAGAAGGGTAAAAATGCAACTGAAACATACACATACACACACAAAGATTTGTGCAGTGTATGGAGAAGATACACAGCTGATCAGTTGTGTCAAAAATGGTTTGAGAAGTTTGATACTGGAGGTTTCTCACTGAATGGTGCTCTGTGGTCAGGTAGACCAGTTGAAGTTGAGAGCAGTCAAACTGAGACAGTAAGTTGAGAAGAATCATTGTTATACCACATAGGAGATAGTTGACATACTCAAAATATACACAATGATTGTTGAAAATCATTCAAATCAGCGTGATTAGGTTACTCACTCTGATGTTTGGGTTCCACATAAGTTAAGTGAAAAAAATCTTCTTAACTGTATTTCCATATGTAATTTTCTACTGAAACTCAATGAAACCATTCCACTTTTAAAAAACAAATCATGACAAGTGATGAAAGTGGATACCGTACAATAATATGGAATGGAAGAAATTGTGGAGCAAAGGAAATGAACCAACCACACCAAAAACCTATCTTCATTNCAAATATTTTTCCCAATCTGTAATTTGTTTTTTAGTTCTTTAAACAGTATCATTCACAGAAAAAAAAAAAAAGTGTTTTAAATTTTGATGAAGTCTAATCTATCAATATTTTCTTTGGGGGATCATGCTTTTGATATTCCATATAAGAATCCCTTGTCTGTTCCAAAGATCATGAAAATGATTTTCTATGTTTTCCTTTATAAGTTTTAAAATTTTACATTTTATACGTTTATGATCTGTTTTGATTTAACTATTATTGGGTTGGCCATATGTTCATTTTCATTTTCCCCATGAGATGACTTTTGTAGCGCACATAGGTGTGTTTAGTTTCATTCAAAATAATTTTGTTAGATTGTATTATGACAGACATCATATCAGCATGAATTAAAAATGCTTATCAAAAACTGGTGAATTTTTGTGTAGCCATTTTAATATTGAAGATGAGAGAAAACAAACATTTTTGGTATATTATGCTTTACGAGTTCAAGAAGGGTAAAAATGCAACTGAAACATACACATACACACACAAAGATTTGTGCAGTGTATGGAGAAGATACACAGCTGATCAGTTGTGTCAAAAATGGTTTGAGAAGTTTGATACTGGAGGTTTCTCACTGAATGGTGCTCTGTGGTCAGGTAGACCAGTTGAAGTTGAGAGCAGTCAAACTGAGACAGTAAGTTGAGAAGAATCATTGTTATACCACATAGGAGATAGTTGACATACTCAAAATATACACAATGATTGTTGAAAATCATTCAAATCAGCGTGATTAGGTTACTCACTCTGATGTTTGGGTTCCACATAAGTTAAGTGAAAAAAATCTTCTTAACTGTATTTCCATATGTAATTTTCTACTGAAACTCAATGAAACCATTCCACTTTTAAAAAACAAATCATGACAAGTGATGAAAGTGGATACCGTACAATAATATGGAATGGAAGAAATTGTGGAGCAAAGGAAATGAACCAACCACACCAAAAACCTATCTTCATTCCAAGAAGATGATGTTGTGTGTATTGTGGGATTGGAAGGGAGTCCTCTATTATGAGCCATTCTGGAAAACCAAATGATTAATTCCAAGTATTGCTATCAGGATAATGCAAGACCACATGTCTCTTTGATGACTAGGCAAAAATGGTTACAGCTTGCCTGGGAAATTTCGATTCATCCACCGTATGCACCAGACACTGCACCTTCGGGCCTGTCTCTTATACACATCTAGATGTGTATAAGAGACAGTCTCATGNCGTCTGAGCCACTAGGGAAGTCCGGGTATTAGCATTTTCCCTTTTTAACTTTGTGTTTACTTTACTGTCTCTAAATAATATGGGTATATTATTGTTTCTCTTTATAAATGAAACATAAACATCTATTGACATTATGGTATTTCCTTAACAGTTTTGCTGCTTTCCAGTTTTATCATTGATAATGTTTAAAAATTTAAGTAGTATATTTAAAAATTTTTCCTGTTAATTTTTACCTATGCATTTTAAGTTTATGTAAAGTAAAATTCATTCATTCTATTACCAAACTCAGGTTTGGCTGCTCACTATTCGAAAGTCAACACTCAAGAGATAAGCGTTGGTAGGAACAGAAAGACTGCTTTTTTTAGGTGGTAATCTAGGGAGAAGGCAGAATTGTGTCCTGTCCAGAACCAGCTCTAATGATTTTACCATGGAAATTTTTAAAGGGAAAAAGGGGAGTAATCTCAGTTAATCCCTGAGTTAGGGGGTTGGATTTTTTGCCGATTAACCACTATGTGCAGGCTTGTTGACTCCTTGTGATCTTTAGATGCTATCTTGTTCTCACCATCTGCTCATGAGATTGCCAGAGGAAGAAACTAGGGAAAAAGATCTAGTCACCTGTTAATTATTTAGTCTTCATTTCTACTTAATTTATTGAAGCATGTACACTATCATGTAAGAAACGAGGCGCCAGTCTATGTTCGATGCAGGATGCAGGATCCTTGGGGCTGGTGCACAGGGATGATCCAGAGATATGTTGTGGGGTGGGAGGTGGGAGGGGGATTCAGGATTGGGAGCTTGTGTACACCTGTGGTGGATTCATGTCGATGTATGGCAAAGTCAATAGAGTAAAGTAAAATAAAGTAAAAAATAAAATAAAATAAAATAAAATTTTTTAAAAAAAGGAATCAACAGGTTAGGCAAGGTATGCTGTTATCAAAAGATTTGAAAGTTGTGCATGGGCTGGAGGTTAGTTAAGCATGGGGAATCTGGTATAAAGGTTGGTAAATATATAGTTTTGCTAAAGTGATGAGATAAAAGGGGCCTTTTGGAGAAAGCTGCTGCCTGCAAAGAGCTGCTTACAAATCCCCACACTGAGACATTATTCCACTGGATTATGAGTAAAGTCTACCTATGTAACTTCTTCATGTTGACACAGGGCACCATATTCTTAGAGTGGGTTGATATGGGTCTGTAGTGTCTCTTTGCTAACAATTTTAGTTACCTACTTATATATACCTGTAGAACAAGCTGTAATTATTTTGATGAAGTCCACAAAGATACACATTATTATGAACAATAGTGTTTATTATTCCTGTTCTCTTGAGGCCTGTTTTTAGAATTGTGCTGGCCATAGATTCAGTACTGCTCAAGATAGAGCAGCTTATATTTGCCATAGCTACAGTCTGGTCATCATAGGATTAGCTTTTTTCCTTCTGGTGATAGTTATAGTGTCTATAAAACCACTCAGAAATGTGCATCAGACACAGAAAGATTCTGTGACTCTATCGTGCAAATCATTAACTGTTTGTGCATACTCTTTTGTGAGGAGGTCTGAGGCACTTTAGCTTTTCTATAAACAGAAGCAAGGGATGTGGAGTCTTCACACTTAGGAGGGTCCTGAAGGGTTCTAGTTGATTTCAGTTTTAATATATTTGAATTTTGACAAATACACAGAGTTGTGTAACTACCAAAATGACCAAGATATAGGGCGATTCTATCATCCGGAATATTCCCCAGTGCCCTTAGTAATCAACCCCATTCTTCATCCCTAAAATCTGACATCTACCACTTAACTTCATCTCTGTAGTTTTGCCTATTCCAGTATGTCATACAAATGAAATCAGGAAGCACATAACTTTTTAACCCAGCATCTTTCCCTTATAATATGCCAGAACCATGGGGTCACAAAGATTTGGACATGACTGAGCAATTAACATTTTCACATTCACTCTTCAGTGTGTATATTTTTGCTTGTATCAATAATTTACACCTTCTTGTTGCTATATATTATTGCACTGTATGAATTTACCAAAGTTTGTTTATCCTTTCACTAGTCAAAGGGTGTTTAGGTTGTTCCCAGTTTTTAGAGCACATGATTAAAACTACTGTGAACATTCAGGTACAGGATTTTTTTGAACATAAGTATTATTTCCTTGGGTAAATACTTAGGAGGAAGATTGTAGGGTCCTATGATAAGTATGTTTACTTTTTTTACAGGAGTCATTCATTTTATTAGTATTGCTAAAGTAACAAAGAAATATGTATTATATACTTCAAAGATTTTTACCTTTGTGAAATTTTGCAAGGGATTTTATGTATGACTCTTAGTGACAATATGCGTTTTCTATTTTCTAAGTAAAATATTATTAACTCTAGTCATTATGGTGTATATTTTATCCCCATGACTTATTTATTTTATAACTGGAAGTTTGTATATTTTGATCCCTTCCTTTACTTCATCCACTCCCTCACCTACCACCTCTGTCAACCACCAATCTGTTCTATCTATAGATCAGCTTTGTTTAATTCCATATATAAGTGAAAATAAGTCTTTGTCTTTCTTAGTCTGACTTATTTCACTTAGCATAACACCCTCAAGATTCACCCATATTGTTGAATAAGATTTCAATCTTTTTAATGGTTAAATAGTATTCCACTATATGCATCACAGTACCTTTATATTTTTGTACATCACTAAACACTTGCTAAACTTTTGACTGTATCATTTTTGCATTGCTAGCAGCAATGTATGAAATTTGAGTGCTCTGCAAACTTACCAGGGCATGTGACTTTATCAGGTTCTTTTTGTATCTGTTGTTTGCTGATCTGATAGATGTACAGTGGTGTCTATTTTTGGTTTTACTTCACATTGCCTGTAATGACTAATGATATTGAACATTTTTACATATACCTATTTGCCACTGGTATATCTTCTATGGTAAAGTGGGTTTTTTTTTAATTCAAATATTTTATTGTTTTATTGGGTTGTTTTCTTGTTTTTGAGTTTTAAAAATTCTTTGTATTCTATAGATCCAAGTTCCTTATGAGGAATAATTTACAAATATTTTTCCCAATCTGTAATTTGTTTTTTAGTTCTTTAAACAGTATCATTCACAGAAAAAAAAAAAGTGTTTTAAATTTTGATGAAGTCTAATCTATCAATATTTTCTTTGGGGGATCATGCTTTTGATATTCCATATAAGAATCCCTTGTCTGTTCCAAAGATCATGAAAATGATTTTCTATGTTTTCCTTTATAAGTTTTAAAATTTTACATTTTATACGTTTATGATCTGTTTTGATTTAACTATTATTGGGTTGGCCATATGTTCATTTTCATTTTCCCCATGAGATGACTTTTGTAGCGCACATAGGTGTGTTTAGTTTCATTCAAAATAATTTTGTTAGATTGTATTATGACAGACATCATATCAGCATGAATTAAAAATGCTTATCAAAAACTGGTGAATTTTTGTGTAGCCATTTTAATATTGAAGATGAGAGAAAACAAACATTTTTGGTATATTATGCTTTACGAGTTCAAGAAGGGTAAAAATGCAACTGAAACATACACATACACACACAAAGATTTGTGCAGTGTATGGAGAAGATACACAGCTGATCAGTTGTGTCAAAAATGGTTTGAGAAGTTTGATACTGGAGGTTTCTCACTGAATGGTGCTCTGTGGTCAGGTAGACCAGTTGAAGTTGAGAGCAGTCAAACTGAGACAGTAAGTTGAGAAGAATCATTGTTATACCACATAGGAGATAGTTGACATACTCAAAATATACACAATGATTGTTGAAAATCATTCAAATCAGCGTGATTAGGTTACTCACTCTGATGTTTGGGTTCCACATAAGTTAAGTGAAAAAAATCTTCTTAACTGTATTTCCATATGTAATTTTCTACTGAAACTCAATGAAACCATTCCACTTTTAAAAAACAAATCATGACAAGTGATGAAAGTGGATACCGTACAATAATATGGAATGGAAGAAATTGTGGAGCAAAGGAAATGAACCAACCACACCAAAAACCTATCTTCATTCCAAGAAGATGATGTTGTGTGTATTGTGGGATTGGAAGGGAGTCTTCTATTATGAGCCATTCTGGAAAACCAAATGATTAATTCCAAGTATTGCTATCAGGATAATGCAAGACCACATGTCTCTTTGATGACTAGGCAAAAATGGTTACAGCTTGCCTGGGAAATTTCGATTCATCCACCGTATGCACCAGACACTGCACCTTCGGGCTTTCCATTCACTTTGATTATAAAATTCTCTTCGTGGAAAAAATTTTCGGTTCTCTAGAAGACTATAAAAGGCACCTAGGACAGTTCTTTGATCAAAAAAAAAAAAAAGTTTGGGGAAGATGAAATTATGAATTCACCTGACAAATGGCAGAAGGTAATGGGACAAAATGATGAATACATTGTTCAATAAAGTTCTTGATGAAAATGAAAAATATGTCTTTTATTTTTACTTTAAAAAGAAATTTTTGGCCAACCCAATATATAAGATGAGAGATCTGGTCAATGCTTTTTTTTTTTTTCCTTCTTCTTTTTCCTTCTTTTGCATGCAGATATGAAATAATTCATCAAATTTTGTTTAAAAAGTTTGTTTTAGACATTGGCTCGCCTTTGCATACTTGACAAAAAATCAATTAACCATATTGTGTTTCTCTATTGTGTTGCGTTTCTCTATTTCTGAATATTCTCTCCCATTGATTGACATGTCCATCTTTTCAGTGATATCATGATGTGTGATCTTTGAAGCTTTATATCAGATAGTGTGAATTTTCTAACTTTGCTGTTTAAAAAAAAAAACTTTTTGTTATTCTAATCCTCTTTCCTTTCTATATGAAGTATAGAGTCATCTTGTCAATATTTACAATAATCATATTGTTACAGAGACAGGAGAAAATTCCTGAGAAACGTGTATGGACAGTATAAGCCCACACTAAAAGCCAGGACAATAACCAGTGTCACTACAGTGCAATGGTTGGAGAGATACTGCAGTATTAACTGGGCATTGATGCTAACTCAAATACCATCAGACAACATGGCAACAATGACATTACTGCTTCTGGATGCTATGCTAAGTCGCTTGACTCGTGTCCAACTCTGTGCGACCCCATAGACGGCAGCCCACCAGGCTCCCCCGTCCCTGGGATTCTCCAGGCAAGAACACTTCTCCAGGCAAGAACACCTTCTCCAATGCATTAAAGTGAAAAGTGAAAGTGAAGTCTCTCAGTTGTGTCTGACTCTTAGCGACCCCATGGACTACAGCCCACCAGGCTCCTCCATCCATGGGATTTTCCAGGCAAGAGTACTGCTTCTGGGTAGTGGATACCGTATCACCGCGAATGGAATGCCCTGTAGAGTTGTTGATTTGTTACTATGTTCCCCCAAGGGTAACATATTAACACATTTCCCAAATTAAATAGGAGGTTCATATCCCTGGTGACTCAGACCTTAAAGAACCCGCCTGCAATGCAGGAAACCTAGGTTTGATCCCAGGGTTGGGAAGATCCCCTGGAGAAGGGGAGGGCTACCCACTCCAGCATTCTTGGCTGGAGAATTCCATGGACAGAGAAGCCTTGCAGTCTACAGTCCTTGGGGTCAAAAAGAGTTGGACATGACTGAGCAACTTTCATTTTACATGCTGGAAAAATGGAAAAAATGTTGGTCAAACCCAACACCAAATATTGTTAATTTCTTTGTAAGCTGCACTATTGTCATCCTAAAATTCTTTTTTTATACTTGTAGATTATGCCTCTTCTTCCACTGATACTGCATCACATAGGCTGAGGCACATCTTCAACAGTTTCTCATTTTACAGGACTGACACTGACTTCTTCTACCTTTGTGTAAATTAGTTTCCCAAATTGTTTCTCCTTTGGATGGGAAGGCTGATTCTCAGCATTCCCATTAATGATATGTGAATAGGCAGCAAATATAAAAGCTAGCTTTTACTCTAATTTCCAAACATAAATAAATAAAATTGAATTAAATAAAAAGTAGAAAATATCTGACATACCAACACCAGTGCTAGAATCCCTAGTGCTCCCCGAGACATTGTTCACGTTCTTTTGAGAGTACTTTAGTTATGTCTGAAAGTAACCAGTGTCTCTGCCAATGCAAGGCTTGCATGTGGACAGCTTGCATAAAGCAGCCTGGTTCTGCAATTACTTACAAAGCCTTTACATTAGTTAAATTTTTTCTGTCCCATTCAGACTTCTGCACAATGTAACCACTGTCATTAGGCTTGTACCCCTGAATCTTTTCAGGCCCACTAAAGATCATTGCTCCCATGTCTGTTATTTTCATTTGCTCTTTTTTGTGGACTATAGCTTTCTTTACTCTATTTCATCTGTTATGAAGATTATATCTACTGGTTCTCCTGTTCACAATGTATGTTGCTTTTTTTTTTTTTTTAATATATCTGCCATTTCAGTGGGTTTTTTGTTAAGGGAAAAGAAAAGACATATATGCAGAGTTCATTTTCTGAACCAGAAACACATAAAGGAGTTCTACTATGGACTTAAAACTACTCACAATAAGGAATTGGGCTTCCCATGAAGCATTAGAACTCAGCAATGTAGGAGACATAAGAGACATGAGTTCAGTCCCTGGGTCAGAAAGATCCCCTGGAGGAAAAGGAAAGGAAAGGAAAGTGAAGTCGATCAGTTGTGTCCGACTCTTTGCGACCCCATGGATTGTAGCCTACCAGGCTCCTCTGTCCATGGGATTTTCCAGGCAATAGTACTGGAGTGGATTGCCATTTCCTTCTCTAGCGGGTCTTCCCGACCCAGGGATGGAACCCTGGTCTCTCGCATTATAGATAGACGTTTTACCATCTGAGCCACCAGGGAAGTCCCACATAGCGAGCCACTCCAGTATTCTTGCCTGAGAATCACCATGGACAGAGGAGGCTGACAGCCTAGATTCCATAGGGTCACATAGAATTGCACACGACTGAAGTGACTCAGCATGCATGCACGCCATAAGGAATTATTGATACTCACTCCTTGACCAGTTTGGCAAATGAATTATCTCGTGGAGGGGGTGAATTTTCCTAAACTTCTCTTTCTTTCTTTCTTTTTTTTATCCTGTGTCTCTCATTTTTGAAGTTTCTCGCATGTCAGAACTGGTTTGTTGATTATGTTCATTCCTCCTATCAGGATTCCTGTAACTAACTGCATAAATGTTTAATATTCTTTCCAGTTATCATTTCTTGATGTTCTTATTTTAAATAACAAATATGCTTATTAATTACCTCAAAATATTTCCACTGGTATAGAATGAAGCTTGGGCTCCAAAATCACTGCAGATGGTGACTGCAGCCATGAAATTAAAAGATGCTTGCTCTTTGGAAAAAAAAGTTATGACCAACCTAGACAGCATATTAAAAAGCAGAGACATTACTTTGCCAACAAATTTCTGTCTAGTCAAAGCTATGGTTTTTCCAGTAGTCATGTATGGATGTGAGAGTTGGACTATAAAGAAAGCTGAGCACTGAAGAATTGATGCTTTTGAATTGTGGTGTTGGGGAAGACTTTTGAGAGTCCCTTGGACTGCAAGGAGAGCCAACCTGTCCATCAGAAATTAGTCCTGAATAGTTATTGGAAGGACTGATGCTGATGCTGAAACTCCAATCCTTTGGCCACTTGATGCAAAGAACTGACTCATTGGAAAAGACCCTGATGCTGGGAAAGATTGAGAGCAGGAGGAGAAGGGGACAACAGAGGATGAGATGGTTAGATAGTATCACTTACTCAATGAACATGAGTTTGAGCAAACTCCAGGAGTTAGTCATGGACAGGGAAGCCCGGCATGCTGCAGTCCATGGAGTTGCAAAGAGTTGGACACAACTGAGCGACTGAACTGAACTGCTAGAATGAAGTAGTGATGTTAATCAAACTACTCAGGGCAGAAAGTTAACTTATGGCAGAAAGATAAACTTGAAGTTCGCATTATCAACACTTATCGTGTATGGTTTTCCTTTAAATCACTCCAGTGTTTTAAAAGAGTTAATTTTTCTGCCAAGTTACCTGTCTTAAAATCATATGATAGTTTAAGGACATGGAGAGCACACAGAACTGAAAAGCACAATGCTGTAATTCTAGCTTAGCCTCACTTTCTCACACATGCTAACAAAAGTCCTAGAGCTTAAATGATATGTTGATCAATTCAATTATTACAAGAACTGTTGCCAAGTTCCTCATTTGCATACCCATTGTTTTCCTAAAACTTCTATTTTCTTTACTTACCTTAGAATACCATCACTGTACAAAACAAACTATCCATACCTTTTTCACCTCACTTATCCATTGCTGTTTTCTGTGTTGATGTGCAAATGCCTGATCTATTAATCATTTAAAGGGAGGTGACTGAATTGAGGTGCACATCAGATGCAGTTTGACCAGTAGTAGCTAAAATACTAATTTTACATTTACCTAAAATATTCCTGATCTAGTGGGTTTCTGAACAGCATTTGAATCTGGGTTATATATGCATGTTTTAGACTTTATGAATATGTTATTTGCAATTGTTTGAGCAATAAAAAAATAAAATGATAAAATATCTTCTGTCAGGATCCTCAGAGTACTACATATATATAATAATTACAACATTACAAAATTATAATAAGCAGTCATCCACTAGCACAAATTTAGGGAGGAAAAAGTTTCGAATAGTGTTACATAAATGTAGAGAGAATTAATTGTAAACTCAAAAAAAAAAAAAAATCCTGCAAACATGATTAAATGCAAAGCCAGACACAAATCGAACTGAACACATTTGTCTTTGGGAAAGAAATGAAAAAATGTNTAGTGTTACATAAATGTAGAGAGAATTAATTGTAAACTCAAAAAAAAAAAAAATCCTGCGAACATGATTAAATGCAAAGCCAGACACAAATCGAACTGAACACATTTGTCTTTGGGAAAGAAATGAAAAAATGTTTTGGCAGTAAAATGAAATTGCTTATAAGTCATTTCAAAATAATAATACACCCTGGATGATTTTATTGGTTTTATAACTTTAAAACTGTGACCCAGTGTCTTGTATATGCTTCCTTGTAAAGTTATAATCTAATTATAAAGTGACCAAATATTAAAGAGCTGCTGTGAATCTGCTGCTGCCTCCAAATGTTACTTTTGATGTGTAAAGCTCTTCTAATGAAAATTGCATGCACTAACTATCAATAGAAAAAGATTAAATACTATAGTGCAGTGAAGTGAAGCAGAGATTGGCTTTTCACCCTGTTAAGGTTATGATTGGATTATTGTGAACTTAATATATTTGTTCCAAGAGAAAATGCTTTCTTTCTTTAAATATACATTACAATAATTGAATAGACAAAGTTATTCCTGGAAGTTAAGGGGCATTTTAAAACGAATAGAAATAGTTGTGTTTTGTTTCTTCCCTTTATTCTAAATGCCTCTTTTCCTCAACTCCAACTCTGCTGTTGTTTATGAAAACCCTATACGATGCTCCAAGGGAAAGGAATATGTTTCTCAACTGCAGAAACTTATTGGAATCTTTTCTTGTACCTCTGTTTCTATTTAGGGGTGTGTGTGTGTGTGTGTGTGTGTGTGTGTGTTTGTGTTCTGTTTGAGTTATTGAAGAAAGAGGAGGGACATCTGGGCTAGGGTCTGGTCAACTTGCTTAGCTCATTACTATCTTTCACAGCCCATGAGAAAACTGTTTTCTGGTTCTTCACTGTCTCTGTCCCACTCATTCTTCTACTTCTTTCTACTTTCTTCTAGCATCCTTTTCAAGAATGCCACATTTCAGTATTCCACTCAGGCCAGTCTTTAGTTTTCCCCTGGGAAATACTCCATGCTATAAAATCAGACTTTTGTCCTGTATTTTCCTTTCATGGCTACAGTGTTTATTCATTAAGGCAAATTTCAGTTCTTAAAAGTTAAGATTCTTACTAAACTCACACTAAAATGTAATGTGAATAATGACTGTATTGTCATGTTTAGGAATAATAATCTAATATAAGTCTACTTATGTTTCAAATAAATATGTAATAGATGATGAAATTTCAGGCAAGTGAATTTAGCTCCCAATAGGATTCTACACTCTGATCATCTGACTGTGAATATATTGTTTAACATGTCAAAAAGAACTTTGTAGATGTAGTTAAATTTCCTAATCAATTGAATTCAAAAGAAGATTGACCAGAAGCAGAGGCCCAATATAATCACATGATCCCTTAAAAGCACAAGCCAAGGCAGAAGGGAATTTAGAGAAATCCAAAGCACGAGAAGAATTCAATGATTCCTTGCTTGAAGAGATTAATGTGTGTCAAGAAAACAGGGACTTCAGTTCTACAACCACAAGAAGCTGAATTTTGTCCACAACCTAATAAGCTAATATGGTGGTGCCCCAGAAGAGAACAGTAGCCCTGACAGATATCCTGATACCTTATAACTGCTGCATCATTCATCCATTTAAAAATACTGCTTGTTAAAATGTAAGCCATTTAAAAAATAAATCAAAATAGCTCTTGTTTATCTTTTCTAAATCTGTCCCTAATATGTTTTCATGTGCCGGCATTCATATTTGTATCTTCTGTTGTCCAATATTATCCTGGCCAATGTGTTTACTCAATTCTGTTACATATAATGAAATATCTAAATGCTAAGCATTTATGCCAGTTAGTAATAGCTAATCTATTTATTTTTCAGCATCTGCATAAGCTCTTTCAGAGAGTTGTCACTTCTCTATTTAGCTGGAAAGACTGACAAACAAAATCTGAAAAAGACTAATGTTTGCAGAAGAGGGTTTCATACCTCCTATCTCCCTGGCTGCATATTTTCAAATTTTATGCCTCATCTGCTAAAATCTCTTTCAACACAAACCCCAACTGTGCAGCTGTGTAGATCATGCATTCCTGTGACCAGGTGTGCCAAGGATGACTGTGGAGATACCCCTGTTAAAGTAATCCTCCCACTAGAAGAGACACTGATAACATTGATTTTTGGATGTCAACAGGCTAGATGGCTTAGAAGCCAGATAGTTTAACATGGTTCCAGAATGTTTTCATTTGAAGCATGATGATTATAACTGTGTGTTATAAAGTTTGGGAAAATTAGAAGCACCTTCTCTGTGCTAATAATTACTGGAGAGCATTGTTCTTTGCAGACTCAGGAATCCTTAACATATAGGCTGAACTTGCCCTGCTAAGATTTTTCCTGTTACCCCTCTGCTGATGCTGAAAAAATAATACAAATCATAGCATTTCATCTAACAAGCATCAGTTACTCAACATAATCAAAAGAAGACATTCATCTTTTAATCTATCTCTGTCATTTATCTTATATCTATCTATCATGGAGCTACCTTGAGGCCAGCAGTCGTTACATAAGTTAGTTGTTTATTTTTTTTTAACTTAGTTTTATAGCATGACTCTTCAGAAATGGCTACATTGGATGTGCCTGTGATGACCACAGTGAAGTGAAGTAACACTGCCTTACTGCCTTGAGAGGAAATCATTGACTTTTATTATAGCAGTGTGGCTTGTGCTAGTGTTCTCTTTCAATGAACATCTATTATGAAAAATGGTGTTAGGGGAATATTTTAAATCATCGTCACAAATCAGTATATATTATTCCATCAGCTTGATGTTTAGATGTATAATACATATTTTCCTTTCAAAATAGCTGAAAAGCAATGTATTTTGTTTATTGGATGTTCCAAGCTTATGATGATAGCATCCTTGCTTATGTCTCTTTTGTATGTTTACTCTGAACTCCTCAGAAGTTAAAGGGAAATAATGGTTTTCACTGGGAGCTTCGTTGTTGTTTGAAAATAACAATCGACACTAGCAAATAGTGAAGTGTTAAGTCAGTTGAATAGGGGAAGAAATTTAAAACCTTTCATATTCTTAATACAGGTAATAGGATATTGATTTGTAAATTAAAATTTGTGATTGCTTAAATTTTGATTTTACTCAGAAAGTCACTGAATNCTGTCAGGCAGAATATTAGAAAATTCTGTCAATAATGTGAGTTCCTGTTTAAACCTATCTCAGAAAGAAATTGTTGACAGTTTTCATAAGCCAAATGTCTTCTGACTTCAAATCCAGTCTCCTCCCACCATAATACTATAATCACTCATTTGCAAGGGATGCATTTATTGTGGAGGTGCTGATGTTGTTGGTGTTACTTTGCTAAGCTGGGAGAGATTAAGAGGAGATACGTTTACAACATTTGTTCTTCCTTAGAAAAGATTCCTATTTATCTTTTTATTAATCAAAATAGATGGCAAATATATATCTTGCTAAACCATGTGATACACTAAAAACTCAAGTTGTGAAGAATAAACATTAAGGGTGCTGTGATTGCATCATAGTTTTGCCATCACTTATATTCAGTTTAAAGCCTAGACTTATTTGCTTAACAGACATATAATTAGAGAGAGAGTAAAAGAAGCAGAGAATTGAGATATTCAAAGTTACCGTATGTGATAGAACCTGTTCTGAGACTGGAAAAAATTAGCTCATTTGCATTTTCTGCCTAAATTTATATACATTAGTATTTAACATGAACATGACATGTAATAATAAATATAATGCTTCCATAAGATAATAAGGATGACAATGACTATGATGATTTGTTAGCATTTGGTAGTGATAAAATTTGGAATGTAGCTTGCTGCTGCTACTGTTAAGTCACTTCAGTCGTGTCTGACTCTGTGCGACCCCCTAGATGGCAGCCCACCAGGCTCCGCCATCCCTGGGATTCTCTAGGCAAGAACACTGGAGTGGGTTGCCATTTCCTTCTCCAATGCATGAAAGTTAAAAGTGAAAGTGAAGTCGCTCAGTCGTGTCCGACTCTTAGCGACCCCATGGACTGAAGCCCACCAGGCTCCTCCGTCCATGAATGTAGCTTAGAATTCATCTAATCCAACCTCTCAGACACTGCAGTCTTTGATAGCTCAGATATTTTTTATTTTCTTCTTAGCCATTTCTGTAAATGGGAACTCACTATCTGCAGACAAAGAATAGCATCTTGTTTTTAATATGTATTGAGACAAAAGGCATGCCCTCAAATCTCATCATTTAAAAAAATTTATTCCCATTGGAAAAATTTTACAATTATTGTATGTGCAAAAAAAAAAAAAAAAAGATTAAACTAAGAAGAACTTAAACTGCTAAGGTAATACTTGTCTCTCTTGTATATTTTCTATTTTACATATGACCCAAAACGTGGTGAAGAATAGTTCTGAATGATTCTATAATGATACAAATTTTTATTTTTATTTTATAGTTCTCTGTTTTATAACCATAGCATTGACCTGTGAACTAAATACCAAGGTAATCTTTTCCTGTGTTCTTCTCTGTCTTGGAATTGTCTATTTTTCATGTTTGTTTTGCTGTTTTGAATATAATGTTCATTTAGAGAAGATTCAGTAAGTTGACCCTTTCTTTTTCTTGTACTGAAAAAACTAAGAAATGCTTTTTTGTCCTCCTGACTTTGCAAATATTTGTTGACTGTAGCATAAAAACTCGTTCTGACTTCTGACTTTGTGTTCAGATGACATGACATGACTTCAGAAGTTTTGGATTCTTCCTACGGTGGGCCTTTGGAGAAGGAAATGGCAACCCACTCCAGTGTTCTTGCCTGGAGAATCCCAGGGATGGCGGAGCCTGGTGGGCTGCCATCTCCGGGGTCACACAGAGTTGGACACGACTGAAGTGACTTAGCAGCAGCAGCAAGATGGGCCTGAATCTAGTACTANTGGCAACCCACTCCAGTGTTCTTGCCTGGAGAATCCCAGGGATGGCGGAGCCTGGTGGGCTGCCATCTCCGGGGTCACACAGAGTTGGACACGACTGAAGTGACTTAGCAGCAGCAGCAAGATGGGCCTGAATCTAGTACTAGCTGTGTCAAACTACTTTTCTTTTTTCTATGACATGTGTTTTTGTCAATAACTTAATTCATTTTTATTGTGAACTTCATTTTAAAATGGCTGACTACAATTTGGCAAGATTGGTGCCTTGATTTTATGCACACATCTTAGTTGCCAAAGCTGAAATTACCTTAGGAAAGAGCAAAATGAAGAGCTCCCATTGGGAGGCAGTATTCTAGATATACCCAGTCACATGCTATCTTTGAACCATGACAAATTCTTGGCCTCCGCTGATTGCCACACCTAAATATTTTTCAATTTTTTTCTTTCTGCAAAGACATGGAAATCATATTAGGTACCGGATAGTTGAGCCTCAGCCCCATTCCTTCCTTTTGATGGGTAGCAGTGTTTCCTTGGTTATATCTTCTTCATCTGCAAGTAATTTCAAGTCTGGTTATTATTTATTAATTTCACTTATTAAAATAACCACGGTTGAACATTGGTTTACAACTCTTTAATGTTTAAGCAGATAAACACTTCTCAATCATGTCTGATAAGGAGCAAAGAAGAAACAAGATTATGTAAAATCTGTAACTTTCTTTTTCCGTCAGAATATTCTTTTTAGCCTTTCATGTGTAATCTTGTCTATTGTATTAGGATTTCTTCATTTTCTGCAATAAACCAACACGGAACATTGTCCCTTAAGCCTGTCTGCTTCCCATATCAGAGTGACTAGTTTGTATTTATACCACACATCATCAGTGCCTATCTCAGTTAGGGATGACAATGGAATAACGATCTTACTGTTTCCCCATGAATTACATCAGAGCCACAGTCTTTTTTGGCTTCCAGAATTCTCAGGGAACATTTTTCCCTAAATCTTGTCATAGCAACTTAACTTATTTACAGCTGTTTACTGGAGGCTTTTTGGCACACTGCTTTTACTCGGCTCTGATCGCTTTTTTTCTTTTCTACTGACTCTTAAACCCATATGTCTTAGAGGTTTGCAGCCACTGACTTTATGTGTATCAAAAATCCCAATATAACATATCTAATCATTTCATATCCTCTGTCATCCCCTTCTCCTCCATATCCATGGTTACTCCTTATGTGCAGTTTTGGTTCTAAGGGTTCAACCAACTACTTACTTTGTAGTACTCTAGTAATTACTATTGTAAAAAATCCATACAAGTAGGCCCATGCCATTCAAACCCATGTTGTTCAACTTTCAATGGTATGTATATAATCTACTTTGCACCTCCTTACTAATTGACCAGACTTCCCCAGTGGCTCGGTGGTAGAGAATCTGCCTGCAATGCAAGAGATACGGGTTTCATCCATGGGTGGGGAAGATCCCCTGGAAAAGGGCATGGCAACCCTCTCTAGTATACTTGCCTGGAGAATCCCATGGACAGAGGTGTCTGGTGGACTATAGTCCATAGGGTTGCAAAGAGTCAGACACAACTGAAGTGACTGAGCATGCACGCACTAATTGACCATTGTATTGACTTCTAAAGGATAAATATGGCTTATTAGCTGACATCCTAATGTTGAATCTTCACAGTTTGACACATTTTGCTTCTAACCATTTATGATACCTTCTCTATACAGTATACTTATGATATGGGGGGAAAAGTGATAGTGTTAATCACTCAGTTGTGTCCTACTCTTTGCAATGCTATGGACTGAAGCCCAGTCCATAGCCACCAGGGACTGTAGCCACCAGGCTCCCCCGTCCCTGGGATTCTCCAGGCAAGAACACTGGAGTGGGTTGCCATTTNCTACCGTGCTTTCACCATTTTATCAAACTTTGTCTTTGGTGGCTTTCTTTGATGGTTAATTTATATGCTCTGAACTATACCCATTATATGTGTGTGCCTCAGTTATACTTTCAGACTCGTTCTTTATTAATGCCTCTGCATTCATGTGAAATATAACTTATAGACCTAAGAAGACACTTTACATATTCAGCCCATCCATGTGTCTGGATTCATGGGCCCCTCACTGTCACCTCTGGATCCTGTCTGCCTAGTCTTCTTGGAGTCAGAGTAGGGTGGGACTGGGTCCCACTCCCACTCTCCCCGTCCTGTGACTTTGCACTGGCCATGCATCATCTTTTGGTCTCTTGTGCTTATCTGCAAGATGCGGAAGGGAAGGTTGTTGTGTGGATGGTACGAGGTGAGACCCACAGAGCATCGTACCCATGTGGCCTGCGCTTACCATCTTTATCAAATCCAAGAATGGACAACTGGGTAGATGGCAGAGTGACAGAGAGGCAGGTTCGCTGACCACAGCTTTCTGACAGGCTGGACTTGGGAGCAGAAGGTGGGAGATCCACTTAGTCACGGTGGGGCCTGAGCCCTGGGCTTTAGCTGTCCTGACTGTGGCCCCTTCCCCGGCGCTGTGGTCCTCTGTGACCCCACTTGCTAATTCAGGTGGCACTGCCCCCACTCACAGGGGGCGCACTCTCACCTGAGATCTGCTGGAGCAACACGAGTTACTCCGTCTCTGGACAGCTGGCTCTCGGCCCTGCCAGCTGACCGTGGCTCAGCTCCCCAGACCTCTCTGGAGAGAATCCATGTGTGGGCTGAAAACTTCTCTCCTTCTGAGAAGCCATTGACCTCTCAAATGCCCCTCACCTGCCAATCAGAAGGCTCAGCCTACCACCTCGCCACCTCTCACCCAGGCTGGCCGCATCGATCGGGACTATTAAGATATACTTGGTGGTACCCAGGGCCTGACTCCACGCTTGGGTGATCTACCTGGGCAGCTGGCCAGATGAGGCAGCTGGGCAAACAGGGGGAGGTGTCTGATGGACTAAGGACTTCACTGGTTATTTATTCAAACTTCTAGTGTAGCTAGTATGCACCTTGGGCTTTGGGGGTGATCAAAACACCTCATCAGGTGGGCAGTAGGCTCCATCGAGCCAATCATATTTCACTCTGCAGCTTCAGTCATCAACCAGGTTGGGCCTCCCTTTCTCCCCTGACATGGCTCATTCCCTGTGCTCAGCCCTGTGATGCCTTCCCCTCCTCTCTGCCTGGAGAGACCCCATTCACCCTTAGAGTTCATTCCAAGAGCTGTCTCCCAGCTAAGGCTTTCCCAGTGTGCTCCTCACTCAGCTTCTCTCCTCCAAACTCCTGGATTTACTATCTGGATAATTTATTTTGGCACCAAAGCATCTAAGGCCTCTCGTGGTTATTCAACTGTTTCGTGTGTGTATGCTTTGTTTCCAGCTAGACTCTGAACTCCTAGGAGGCAGGGAGCATTGCTGGCATGGTTTTGCCTGCCTGGTGGATTATATGGTAGGGACTTAATATTAAGAGGGATGCTCAGTCACTCAGTCATGTCCGATTCTTTGTGACCCCATGGACTATAGCCTGCCAGGCTCCTCTGTCCATGGGATTATCTCAGCAGCAATACTGGAATGGGTTGCCATTTCCTGCACCAGGGGATCTTCCCAACCCAGGGATTGACCCTGCATCTCCTGGGACACCTGCATTGGTGGGCAGATTCTTTGCCACTGAGCCACCATATTAAGAGGGAGGAGGCACTTAATATTCTGTGCTAGAATAGCAAATGAAGTAGAGTTTGTCATTAAGTCTGATGACCTCTCTAGTACATGTTTGCTGTCCTAATCCCAGACCCTGGGTAGGAGTATTAATTACTTCCAGTGTCTTACATTTGACCAGAGAGATTAAGGATCTTGCTAAAGGTCACACAGTGATTTGACAGGATAGGCTGAGAATTAACCCTGGTGTCCCAGTCTCGGGTAGCAGCTCCAGGTGCCACATCCTGAGTGACATCTTTCTTGGGGATCTCCCATCTGCTCATTGGTGTGTTTGTATGTACCTGCTTGTTTGTGTACACGTGTGTGTGCGCNATCTTGATTCCAGCTTGTGTTTCTTCCAGTCCAGTGTTTCTCATGATGTACTCTGCATAGAAGTTAAATAAGCAGGGTGACAATATACAGACTTGACATACTCCTTTTCCTATTTGGAACCAGTCTGTTGTTCCATGTCCAGTTCTAACTGTTGGTTCCTGACCTGCATTCATATTTCTCAAGAGGCAGGTTAGGTAAATTTGGGCTGTGGTTATGAAATCTGTGTTGTAATAACTTCACAGGTTATTCTGATCAACTTGATTGGGAAACAATTTAGATATTTCATTTGTACAGATATAATACTATAATAGTCTGGACCATCTCATCCATTGGAAGGCAGACAGAAGATGCAAAAGTACAGTTCCACAGCCTCCAGAACAAAAACCACAATCATAGAAAGCTAACCAAAATTATCACATGGATCAAAGCCTTGTGTAATTCATGAAGCTATGAGGCACGCCATGCAGGGCCACCCAAGATGGATGGGTCATTTTAGAGAGTTCTGACAAAACGTGACCCACTGGAGAAGGGAATGGCCAACCACTCCAGTATTCTTGCCTCAAGAATGCCATGTACAGTACTAAAAGGCAAAGAGAAATGACACCAGTAGATGAGCCCCCCCACATTGGGAGATGTCCAATACGCTATGGGGGAAAAACAGGGAAATACCTCCAAGAAGAATGAAGAGGCTGAGCCAAAGTCAAAATGATATTCAGTTATGAATGTGTCTGCTGGTGAAAGTAAAGTATGATGCTGTAAAGAATAGTATTGCATAGGGACCTGGAATGTAAGGTCTATGAATCAAGGTAAACTGGACGTGGTCAAGCAGGAGATGGCAAGATTGAACATCAACATCTAGACATCAGTGACCTAAAATGGACTGGAATGGGTGAATTTAATTCAGATGACCATTATATCTATTACACTGGGCAAGAATCCCTTAGAAGAAATGGAGTAGCCCTCATAGTCAACAAAAGAGTCTGAAGTGCAGTCCTTGGGTACAATCTCAGAAACAACAGAATGTCTCAGTTCATTTTCAAGGCAAACCACCCAATATGAGAGAAACCCAAGTCAGTGTGCCAACCACTAATGCTGAAGAAGATTAAGGTTCTATTATGATCTACAAGAACTTATAATAAACTAACGCCAAAAAAAGATGTCCTTCTCATCATAGGAGATTGAAATGCAAAAGTAGGAAGTCAAGAGATACCTGCAGTAACAGGCACGTTTGGCCTTGAAGTAGAAAATGAAGCACAGCGAAGGCTAACAGAAGTTTTCCAAGAGAACGCGCTGGTCATAGCAAACACACTCTCCCAACAACACAACAGACAGCTTTGCACATGGACATCACCAGATGGTCAATACTGAAATCAGATTGATTACATCCCCTGAAGTTGGAGAAGCTCTATACAGTCAGCAGAAATAAGACCTGGAGCTGACTGTGGCACAGATCATGAGCTCCTTATTGTAAAATTCAGGCTTAAAACAAAGAAGATAGGGAAAACCACTAGACCATTCAGGTATGACCTAAGTCAAATCCCTTATGATTATATAGGGGAGGTGACAAATAGATTCAAGGGATTAGATCTAATAGACAGTGCGTGAAGAGCTATAGATGGAGATTCTTTGTACAGGTGGTGGTGACCAAAACCATCCCAAAGAAAAAGAAATACCAGAAGCAAAATGGTTATCTGAAGAGGCCTTACAAATAACTGAGAAAGGAAGAAAAGTGAAAGGAGAAAGGGAAAGATATAACCAATGGAATGTAGAGTCCAGAAATAGCGAGGAGAGATAAGAAAGTCCTCATAAGTGAACAATGCAAAGAAGTAGAGGAAAACAATAGAATGAGAAAGACTAGAGATTTCAAGAAAATTAGAGATACCAAGGGAACATTTCATGCAAAGATGGGCACAATAAAGGACAGAAATTGTGAGGACATAGCAGAGAATAAGAGATTAAGAAGAGGTGGCAAGAATACACAGAAGAACTGTACAAAGAAGGTCCTAATGACCAGGATGACCATGATGGTGTGGTCACTCACCTAGAGCCAGACATCACTGAGTGTGAAGTCAAGTGGGCCTTAGGAAGCATTAACATGAACAAAGCTAGCAGAGGTGATGGAATTTTAGCTGAGATACTCCAAATCCTAAAAGATGACGCTGTTAAAGTGCTACACTCAATATGGCAGCAAATTTGGAAAACTCAGTAATTCCCACAGGACTGGAAAAGGGCAGCTTTCTCTCCAATCCCAAAGAAATTTGATGTCAAAGAATGTTCAAACTACCATACCATTGTGCTCATTTCACATGCTATCAAGATGATGCTCAAGATCCTTCAAGCTAGGTTTCAACGATATATGAGTGGAGAACTTCCAGATGTAAGCTCTATTTTAAAAAGGCAGAGGAAACTGAAATCAAATTGCCAACACCCACTGGATCAGAGAAAAAAGCAAAGGAAGTAAAAAAAAAAACAAAACTAAAACTTCTGTTTCATTCACTATGCTAAAGCCTTTGACTGTGTGGATCACAACCAACTGTGGAAAATTCTTAAAGAGATGGAAATACCAGACCATCATCTGTTTCCTGAGAAACCTGTATGCAGGTCAAGAAACAATAGTTAGAATTGGACTTGTTCCAAATAGGGAAAGGAGTATGTCAAGGCTATATATTGTCACCCTGCTTATTTAACTTATATGCAGAGCACATCATGAGAAACACTGGGCTGGATGAAGCACAAGCTGGAATCAAAATTGCTGGGAGAAATACCCACAACATGAGATATCCAGTCGTTATCAGTCTAATGGCAGAAAGCAAAGAGGAACTAAAGAGCCTCATCATGAAGGTGAAAGAGGAGTGTGAAAAAGCTGGCTTCAAACTCAACATTCAGAAAACTAAGATCTTGGCATCTGGTCCCATCACTTCGTGGTAAACAGAAGGGGGAAAAGTGGAAACAGTGACATATTTTATTTTCTTGGGCTCTAAAATCTCTGTGGACAGTAACTGCACCCATGAAATTAAAAGATGCTTGCTCCTTGGAAGAAAAGCTATGACAAACCTAGACAGTATATTAACAAAGGAGAGACTTCTCTTTTACTAGCAAAGGTTCTTACAGTTAAAGCCATGGTTTTTCCAGTAGTCATGTAAGAATGTGAGTGTTTGGACCTTAAAAAAGGCTGAGTGCCAAAGAACTGATGCTTTTGAATTGTGGTGCTAGAAAAGACCCTTGAGATTCCCTTGGACTGCAAGAAATTCAAACCAGTCAATCCTAAAGGAAATCTACCCTAAATATTCATTAGAAGGAATGATGCCGAAGCTGAAGCTCCAGTACCTCGGCTATTTGTTGCAAAGAGCTAGCTCATTGGAAAAGACCCTGATGCTGGGGAAAATTCAGGGCGGGAGGAGAGGGGGGCAACTGAGGATGAGATAGTTTGCTGGCATCACCAACTCAATGGACATGAGTTTGACCACACCCTGGGAGATATTGAAGGACAGGGAAGCCTGGAGTGCTGAAGTCCATGGGATTGCAAATAGTCAAACAGGACTTAGTGACTAAACAACGGTCTGCAATTCACTGTAAGCTACATGATAGGGAAAGCAATCATTCTGGTATAGATTATATGAAAAAGCAATTGCAAATGAAAACAGTTTCAGCAGTCTTTCCTAACATTTTATTTTCCTTTCTCATTTGATGTATTTTTATTGATTCTTGCCTTGGAGGTTATTTTGTGTCCATAGCAAAACATGTCTTCTCCTTGTCTCCTATCCAGAAATTCTCCTCCTTCCCTTAGAAGCTCTGATGCTGGAAAGACATGAGAGCTCATGTTTGGAAATGTTTAAAATCATCAGCCAAGGCTCGAGTATACAGGTCAGTGTTTCTTGTCTTCCTTGTTTTTGGCTTCCTTTTCTCCCTGGTGGATCAAAGCAGGGAGCTGACACTAGCATCTCATGTCCTGTTGTAATTAAATTTGTTAGCTGTACTTATTCAGATGTTGCCTTTGACTTATTGTTAACTTAATTTTTATGACATAACATTCTTTAAACATAGTAAGTCATGTATGTGCTTTGTTTGGCTGCACATGATCAGGAAATGAACATAGTAGTGGTTGTTTTGTCATTATGGCGACTCGAGCAATTATAGGAGGATCTAAGCTCAGATATAAGAGAACTGTAGCTGCCTTCCTCTCCTTTTCTGTACTCCTTTTAAACAGGTAGCTAGCTAACTTGCTAGCTAGGATTCACATACCATAAAGACTACCCTTTCAAAGTGCACAGCTCATTGGTTTTTGGTATATTCATAGAGTTCTGCAATTATCACTACTGTCTAATTTTAGAACTTTTTTTAGATTACCCCTAAAATAAATCACAAGTATATTACTCACCTTCTATCTCCCCAGCCTCTGACATATAATCTACTTACTGTCCTTATGGATTTTATTATTCTGGAAATTTCATATAAATTGAATCATATAATATGTGCTCTGTTGTGACTGGCTTATTTCACTTAGGATGTTTTCAAGGTTTATTTATATTGTAGCATGTATCAGTACTTCATTCCTTTTTGTAACAATATAATATTACACTGTATAAGTATACCACATTTTGTTTATCCATTCCTTAGTTTACAAAGTGTAGTTTGTTTCCATTTTTGGACCATTATAAACAAGGACTTTATGAGCAATCAAATACATGGTCTTTAATGTACATATTTTCTTAAAATTTATCTTTGATATATATTTCTAGGGGTAAATTTTCTGGTTTATACTGCAAATTATATCTAATATTTTGAGGAAATGCCAAACTGTCTCCCAAAGCAGCTAAACTGTTTTACACTCCCATTATCAATATATGAGGTTTATAATTTCTCCACATTCTTGTTTACACTTGTTACTGCCTCTCTTTTTAATTTCAACCATCTTAGTTGGTATCTCATTGTTGATTTCATTTGCAACTCCCTAACAACTCATGAGAAGAGTTGACTCATTGGAAAAGATCCTGATGCTGGGAGGGATTGGGGGCAGGAGGAAAAGGGGACGACAGAGGATGAGATGGCTGGATGGCATCACGGACTCGATGGACGTGAGTCTGAGTGAACTCCGGGAGCTGGTGATGGACAGGGAGGCCTGGTGTGCTGCGATTCATGGGGTCGCAAAGAGTCGGACACAACTGAGCGACTGAACTGAACTGAGCTGAACTGAACAACTAATGATATTGAACATCTTTGATGCAGTTATTAGCCGTTTGTCTGTCTTCTTTGAAATAAAACCTGTTCAAAATCTGCCTATTTTTTAAATTGGTTTGTTTTGTATTATTGGGTTGTAAGAGTTCTTTTTATATTCTGGATATAAATGTCTTGTCTTATCACATTCTTGGTGGTGTCCTTTGAATCAGAAAAATAAATTCCATTTCCTCAGTTTTTTTAATTGTGGTAAAATGCACATAACAAAATGTGCCACCTTAACCACTTTAAAGTATACAGTTCAGTGGAATTAAGTGCATTCATATTGTGCAACCATCACCACCATCTCTTCAGAATTCTTCTCATCTTGCAAAAGCTAAAACTCTATATTCATTCATTGGTAAACTGCCACTTCCCCCTCCTTCTAACTCCTGGCAAGCATCATTTTACTTGTTTTCTCTATGATTATTACTCTAGATACCTCATATACGTCTGCATCCTTGCCAACACTTGTTGACGCAGTTATCCTAACAGATGTGAAGTGGTACATCAATGTGATTTCGATTTGCATCTTCCTAATGAATAAAATTGTTGAATATATTTACATGTGTTTGTTGACCATTTTCATGTCTTCTTTGGAGAATCATCTAGTCAAGTCCTTTGCCAATTTTTGAATTGAATTGCTTGATTTTTTGTTGGAATTTCTATACATCCTGCATAGTAATCCCTTACCAGATATACATAAATAAGTATTTTCTCCCATTCCATGGATTGCCTTTTTACTCTGTTAATTGTGCCCTTTGATACACAGGAGTTTTTCATTTTATTGAAGCCCAATTTGTCTTTTTTTTTTTTCCTGCATCCTCTGTGTCATACCCAGGACATCACTGCCAAATCCAATATCATGAACTTTATGCCCTATATTTTCTTCTAAGAGTTTTATTTCTTTTTAAATTTTTATTGGAGTATAGTTAATTTACAGTGTTGTGTTAGTTTCAGGTATACAGCAAAGTGAATCAGTTACACTAAGTGAAGTAACTCAGACACAGAAAGACAAATAACATATATCACATGTGGAATCAAAAAACATGGGTATGGATGAATTTGTTTACAAAACAGAAGTAGACTCACTGATACAGAAAACAAATTTATGGTTACCAGGGTATAAAGAGTGGGAGGAATAAATTGGGAGATAGGGATTGACATATATACACTAATATATATAAAATAGATCACTAATAAGAACCTACTATATAGCACAGGTAATTCTACTCAATACTCTATTGTCCTATACGGGAGAAGAATCTTAAAAAAATAGTGGATATATGATATGAAAAAAAATTTATTTTGATTGAAACCAGTTTGTTTATATTTTCTTTTGTTCCTTGTACTTTTGGTATTATAATCTAAAAAATCATTGTCTAATGATTATATTAGATTAGACAATGATCACAAATCATTGTCTAATCTAAAATCACAAAGATCATGTTTTCTTCTAAGAGTTTTATCATTTTAGCTCTTTCATTTAGGCCTGTAAGCCATTTGTAGTTAATATTTTTTTTTGGTGTGAGGTGGGTAGCCCAGATTCATTCTTTTCATTTTGCTAAGCAGTTGTCCTCACACAATTCAATAGTTCAGAAGGTTTTTCTTTCCCCCATTGGGTTGTCTCGGTACCTATGTCAAAAATCAATTAACCGCAAACTAATCTATATGTTACCCTTTATGAACTGACCACTGATATGTACCTTTATATATATACCACAGTTTCTTGATAACTCTACATTTGTAGTAAGTTTTAAAATCAGATAGAATGACTCTTCCAATATTGTTTTTCCAAATGATTTTGGCTGTTCTGTGTCTCTTGAATTTCCATATAAATATTAGGATCACTTTGCCAATTCTTGCAGAAATGCAAATGAAATTTTTATAAGGATAGCTTTGAATGTATAGATGAAGAATGATAAATGTTGGGTTATTTAATTCATAAACATGGATTATCTCATTTATTTATATATTGATTTCTTTCCTCAGTGTGTTGTTGTTTTCTGCATACTGATACCATGCCTACTTTTTATATTTACCCTTAAGTGTTTCATTCTTGGTTGATTTTTTTTTTGAATTTCAAGTTACAGTTTCTCATTGCTGGCATATATAAAAGCAATAGAGCTTTGCATATGGACCAAGCATCCTGGGACCTTGCTATACTTACATATTTTCAAGGTTTGTTTGAAGACTCTTTGGAATTTTCTACATAGACAGTCATGTTGTATGCAAATAAAGACTGTTTTATTTCTTCCTTTTCAATCTGCATATATTAAAATTACATTTGTAGTCTTACTGCAATAGCTACAACTTCTCACACACTACTGAATAGGAATGGAGAGAGAAGTGACTACTGAATTGTTCTCTAGAAGGGAAAACCTCTTACCACTAAGTAAGATGTTAGCTGCATCCTTTGCTGTCAGTGTCATAATTAGTTTAACATGCTATCAAATTTTGTTTGCTAGTATTTTTTGAGAATTTCTGCATATATGTTCACAGGAATATTGGTGTATAGCTTTCTTTTCTTATGATTTCTTGGTCTGGTTTTAGTATGGTCATATTGACCTAATAGAATGAGTTGGGAAATATTTCTTCCTCTTCTTTTATTTGGATGATAATGTGAAGATTACTTGAAAAATTGGTGTTGATTCTTTAAATGTTTAATAAGATTCACCAGTGAACCATCTTGATGTGGGTTTTTCTCTGTGGAAAGCTTCTAAATTACAAATTTAATTTCTTTGCTTGTTATAGTTAATTTCAGGTTTCATATTGTATATTGAGTCACTTTCAGTAGTCTGTTTCTAGGAAAATTTCCTTTCTACTTTGTTGACATATAGTTGATTATAGTATTCTTATAATTTTTACCTCTACCATTCTCTCTCTCATTCTTTGGTTCAGTCTAATGAAAGATTAGTGAACCAACTTTTGATTCTATTTATTTTTTTTCTATTCTCTGGTTTATTTCTACTCTGATTTCTATTATTTCCTTCATTTTACTTACTTTGGGCTTACATTGGGCTTTTTTACTAATTTCTTAATGTTGAAAGTGAAGTTGATTTGATATCTTTCTGTTTTATTCATGTGTGTGTTCAATTGTGTCTGACTCTTTGTGACCTCATGGACAGTAGCCCACCAGGATCCTCTGTCCAAGGGATTATCCAGGCAAGAATACTGGAGTGGGTTGCCATTTCTTCCTCCAGGGAATCTTCCCAATCCAGAAATCAAACCCATGTTTCCAGCATCTCCTACACTGCAGGTGGATTCTTTACCAATGAGGCACCAGGGAGGCCTCTAGGTATTCAAAAATAATAATTCTCACCACACATAGTTTTAACTGAATTCCTTAATTTTTGTCATGTTGTATATTCATCTTCATACATCTCAAAGTATTTTTTCATTTTTCTTTAACCCACTGGGAATTTGACTACATTGTTTAGTTTCCACACACGTCTGAAATTCTCTAGTTTGCATCTGTTATTTCTAATGTCATTTCACTGTAGTAAGAGAACACACTTTTCACGATTTATGCCATCTTAATTTTGTAATAAATAGCACTTTACATTTAGTAAGTCTTGCTTTATGGCCTCATATATGATCTATATTTGGGAATGTGCTCTATATGCTTAAAAATGTTTCCTTCTGTTGTTGGGCAAGTGTTTTATAGTTGTGTATTAGATCTACTTCATTCATTGTGTTGTTCAAGTCTTCTGTTTCCTTGTTAATCTTATGGTGAGTCTTGCTCTCCATTATTCAAAGTGGAGGATTGAAGTTTCTCCAACTACTGTTTAATTATCCATCTATCCCTTCATTTATGTCAGTTTTCAATTCATGCATTTTTTGGGTTCTGTTACCAAGTACATATGTGCTTATAATTGTTATGTCTTCTTGATGACTGGTCCCCTTTTCACTGTAAAATGTTGTTTTTTTTTTTTTCCTAGTAACAATTTTTGCCTTAAAGTTCATTGAATCCGAAATTATCAATAATATAGACACTTCAACTCTCTTTGGTTTATTGTTTGCATGATATATCTTTTTCCATCCTTTTATTTTCAGTCTGTGTATTTGTAAATAAAGGGTGTCTCTTATAGGTAGGTCAACATTAGATCCTTTTTAAAAAATTCAGCCAATTCTTACCTTTTGTTTGGAATGCTTAATCCACTTACATTTAATGTAATTACTAATGTGATAAAGTTTAGATCTGCTGTTTTGTAATTTGTTTATATGTGCCTTAGGTCTTCATTGGTCCTCTATTCCTTCATTACTGCCTTCTTTAATGCTAAATAGATATTTTTCTTGGGTGCTATATTCACATCTTTGTTGTTGATTTATTGTAGTTTGATATATCTTTTAAAATTGTTGTCTGAGGATTACAAGTAACATCTTAATATATAATAGACTAGTTTAATGTCAACTTAATTTCAATACTACACACGACTCGATGGACGTGAGTCTGAGTGAACTCCAAGAGATGGTGGTGAACAGGGAGACCGGGCGTGCTGCGATTCATGGGGTTGCAAAGAGTCAGACATGACTGAGCGACTGAACTGAACTGAACTGTGTTTATCTAAATTTCATAGATTTGTATTTTATTCTCAATATTAATTAGTGTAATTAGCCCTCAGTATCTATAAAATCTTTTCTTTGACTATAAATTCTTTGAAGATTGAGTCTTCAGTGTGTTCAGTTATTAATATAACACATCTTGTACTTTTTGTTACTTACTCAATTTAGAAAATAAATTAAGAACCTAGTATATACCAGTTACTGTTACTTATACCAGAGATAAAAGATGGAAAAAAAGTATACTCTTGAAGTCCTTATTTCTCCTAGAAATTTCATGAATACTCTTCATTTGTATCCTTAGCACAATATATTCTTATGTGTTTAGAGTATTGTAAAGTAAAATAAAGTAAAAAAAAAAATTTCCTGCATCTTAGTACAAAAGAGAACAAATGAGACCTTAATAGAACATTGAAAATAAAGCATTGCTACTGCTACTGCTAAGTCACTTCAGTCGTGTCCGACTCTGTGCAACCCCACAGACAGCAGTCCACCTGGCTCCTCCTTCCCTGGGATTCTCCAGGCAAGAACACTGGAGTGGGTTTCCATTTCCTTCTCCAATGCATGAAAGTGAAACGTGAAAGTCAAGTCGTTCAGTTGTCTCCAGCTCTTAGCAACCCCATGGACTGCAGCCTACCAGGCTCTTCCATCCATGGGATTTTCCAGGCAAGAGTACTGGAGTGAGGTGCCATGCATTACAATGTGCTTAATTTGTATGTTTATAAAAATTGCAGGGGATTTCCCTGGTGGCCCAGTGGTTAAGATGGACCAATGCACAGGATGTGGGTTCAATTCCTGGTCTAAGGAACGAAGATCCCTGGGATCCCTGGAACTAAGATCCCACATGCCATAGGGCAGCTAAACCTGCAATTACAATTGGAGAGACTGCCCACCACAACTACTGAGCTTGCAGCTCTAGAGCCCATGCTTCCCAAGATGAGAAGCCTGTGCACCATGATTAGGGAAAGTTCACACACCACAACAAAGAACGAGAAAGATACAGCATGGCCAAAATACATTTAAAAAATAAGGGCTTCCCTGGTGGTCCCCTGGTTGAGAGTCTGCCTGCTGATTCAAAGAACATGGGTCTGATCTCTGGTCCAGAAGGATCCCACGTGCTGAGAGGTAACTAAGCCCATGCACCACAACTGCTAAGTCCACATGCCACAGCTACTGAAGCGTGCACACCATAGCGCCTGTCCTCCACGATGAGAAGCCACCACAGTGAGAAGCCACAGCACAACTAGAAAGCAGCCCCCACTCACAGCTAGAGACAGCCCACCCCTAGCAATGACAGCCAAATAAATAAATACATTTTTCAAGTGAGAAAAGTTAATAAATATATAAATAACATTAAAAAAATGAAGTAAAACTATGAAGTGATTTCTACAAAAATATAAAAAGAAAATTGCATAGAGATCCATAGAGATACCAGCTCCAGGTATTGAAATTATTACTAAGCTGAAATGATCCAGCTAATTTGCAAGTTATTAATAATAATGGTTGAATCCTTTCAATGTTGAAGTAGTAGAAGTCGTATAAAAATTGAATATAAATAAAGATAATAACATGCTAAGAAAATATAAATTAAGAAAAAACATGTTGGTGTCTTCCAAACACTTGTTATAAAAAATATTCTAACTTACGGGTAGATTACTATGTTCTGCAGTTGAAAAAGACAGAAAATGTTATGAAAATTTTAACTGACATTGGGCCTCTTCTGTAAGACTAGGGTATACAATATAGTATCAGAATTAGTATTAATATTTGATGATAATAGGAGTATTCTAGATCTCATCCCTGTTGGCTAAAAAATGGAAGTGTAATTGAATACATGAAATGGATATAATTTGAAGGAAAGCTCAGTGACTAAATGTGCTTCCAAGATGGCTCAGTGGTAAATAATCCACCTGCCAATGCAGGAGCTGCAGGAGGCTCTGTTCAATGCCTAAGCCTCAAAGATCCCCTGGAGGAAGAAATGGCAGCCCACTCCAGTATTCTTGTCAGGACAATCCCATGAACAGAGGAGCCTGGAAGGCTGTAGTCCATGGGGTGACCATAGCATCGCAAAGGGTCAGATGTGGCTGAGTACACACATAATGACTAAATAAAAAAGTATGATTTTTATGTTTAAGGATAAAACATGTCTTAGCTCAGACAGCTATAACAATGTACCGTGGATAGACTGAAAGGCTGCTGACAGATCCAATTCCTGGTAAGAGCTTTTTTCCCTTGTTTATAGATGACCACCATCTAGCTGTATCCTCACAAGGCGGAGGTGAATATTTTTCTTCATTTATATGTAATTTTTTTTCTTATAAGGACACTAATTCCTCAATGGATTCATGACCTCATCTAAACCTAATTACCTCCCAAGGGATCCATCTCCAAAGACCATCAGAGTGGGAAGTTAGGGCTTCAAAATATGAATTTTGGGAGACAAAAACATTTGGTCCATAACAAAGCACAATGTAAATGAATATATAGTTTTAGTAACTGAATACAGAGGATACTTCTTGAGGTTTAACATTTTGCAAGCATCGAGGGGAGAAGATAATCAGACAAAGGAGTGAAAATTATTGATTTGGTCCTCCAAGTTTAGTTTCCAGATTAGTGTCCAGATGGAAAGATAGAAAACCGCAAAGTATCATATACATTCCACAATATCAATATTGTTATGCTTATGGTGTGGATATACTGGAGATTATTTTTGGAGTTTGCCTTTGATATTTTGATGGAATCCTTTCTAATTACTCTCCCCTCCCCCCATANAATGTAAATGAATATATAGTTTTAGTAACTGAATACAGAGGATACTTCTTGAGGTTTAACATTTTGCAAGCATCGAGGGGAGAAGATAATCAGACAAAGGAGTGAAAATTATTGATTTGGTCCTCCAAGTTTAGTTTCCAGATTAGTGTCCAGATGGAAAGATAGAAAACCGCAAAGTATCATATACATTCCACAATATCAATATTGTTATGCTTATGGTGTGGATATACTGGAGATTATTTTTGGAGTTTGCCTTTGATATTTTGATGGAATCCTTTCTAATTACTCTCCCCTCCCCCCATACCCCCTCTCTTACAAACAAATTTCTGTGCTTACAGGAGAACATATTATCTTAATGAATTAGCAAATGCTTTCCAAATAACAAAGCTAAAGAATGTTTGTTTGCAGTTTTGTTTTATGTAGGTTTTAATAATTTTTGTTTATAACTTTATAAAACAGTTTAATTTGACTTTTTATTGCCACATCATCCTCATGTTCTTTAATAATATCATAAAATATAAAAACCATATTTGTATATTAATAAAATGTATTTCCCTTATGATATTTAACATATGCTTTATTATAGGTCTCTCATGGTATCTCTCCATGTATTTATGTTTATGAAACCTTAACATAAAGGGAATTTTATAAGAACACTTAAAATATAGACTCTCAGCAAAATTCTTCCTTCATTAACTCCCTTTCAAGGCAATAGAAAACATAATATTTTTAAGTAGAGCGGTTTAAAAACCTAATGTTTTGTTCATATTAGGATTTGCTTTGATGTGCTTCCTCTACTTGTTTTTTTAATGTAAATGAACAGAATTCAGGGATTGATGATATGCCTCTGGGTTTCCTTGATGCAAATTTATAGAATATTTAAGATGTTTAAGACCACACTTGTTTAATTATTGGATCCATCTTTGAAACCCAGTTAGCTGTAAAATACATGTGTTCCCAGACTGTATCTTCCAACACTGAGAAAATCTGAGACATGCTGTGAGCACTTTCATTTCACATGATTGCTTTAAAATGAATACTATAGGCTTCTATTGAGAAGGCATTGTGGAAAGAACAGTTTAAAGAATTATAGTGGAGTAAAGTCATTGGATTTGATACTACTACTTATTAATTGCTCTAGGTGATGAGTGTGAAACTTAATTTGTCTTAATCAGTGTGAGGTGAAGAGAGCATAAATTAATTTGACATGCAGATTTTGTGCTTTCGTAATGATGCTGAAAGTATTCTGATTGCAAGAAAATACAGTGTCGTAGGTCAGTGACGACTATGCCCTGCCTATAGCAACATTGTGCACAACGTTCCTAAACCTGAATTGGATAAAATCTCTACTCTAATCCTATTGATCTTCTTGATAATAAATTGATAAAGCGGACATGACCTCTTTCCTGACAGCTGTTGTGACTAAGTCTGTCATATAAGCAGTGTAGGATCAGGAAGCAACATATTATTTAATCTTCAGAGAAACTTAATAAATAGTAATTGTACCTAGCTAGCAGTAGTCCTCAAACAAAACTTTCAGCCCTTTCTCACTCCATTCTGAGTCCTTAGTGAAAGCAAAGAAATCTTTGACTTCTCTAATTCTGATGTCAACAGATATGATACGCATGTGATAAACTGTTCTTTTTCCACCAGGAACAACAATTTTAAATTAGTAATTATGTGTGTGTGTGTGTGGTCCTCTTAAGAAAAAGTTACTGTGCACTGTTTTCAGAGAGCTCAGTATTTTGAAATCTGTACTCCGTTAAAATATCACAGGTATTTTATTTTAATGTCTATGATTTAGTTTTACATTTCAGAAAATTATACAAAGCTAAAAACAAAAAAACCAAACCTACGTAACATAACTGTTCAGTTAACAACTACTTACTGCAATAGCTCTGGAATATTGTTACTATATTTTCACCAAAATCTCTTTTTGTTCCAGTACGATGATTTTTCAGTTAAATGCACATTAAATTAATGTGCTCTAAAAAGTAATACTTTGACATTTTAATTTCAGGCAAAGACACAATAATTTACTTGACAAAACAGTTCCTAGAAAAATAATACAAAAAAATAATTGAATTGTGTCCTATGTCTGGATGAAGCTAAAATGTTTTCTTTTGTATGTATGCCAGAAAAATGGATGAAGAAATAGCATCTTTTGTTTATTCATGCATCTCTTGTGCACATGAACAATTTCCATGTACTTCAAAGTGGTTTTTGTTGTTTGTTTGTTTGATTGGTTTTTCTGTGTTGCTCAAAATGTATTAAGTGATGTTTGGGTACAGGACAACCATGGGCCATAGAGAGGGTGAAAAATTGGTGGTGAAAATAGTGCAATAAAAGAAAGCACCAGCTAAAAAACAACTGCTTCTTCTATCTTTTCTGCAACTACTATCTTTTTTACTTAAGAACAAGAAATTTATATTGCATAACTTTTAGGTAAAATATGTGTCCCTTTTTAAATTTATTTTCAGCTGCTTTGGGTCTTCGTTGCTGCTTGCAGGCTTTCTCTCATTGCGGTGAGCAGAGGCTACTCTTCCCCATGGTGCATGGGCTTCTCATGGTGGCTTCTCTTGTTGCAGAGCACAGGCTCTAGGCGTGCGGGCTTCAGTAGTTGTGGCCCCTGGGCTCTAGAGCACAGGCTCAGTAGTCGTGGCACAATGCTTAGTTGTTCTGCAGCATGTGATATCTTCCCAGACCCCAGGGATCATGCCTGTGTACCCTGCATTGGCAGGTGGATTCTTAACCGCTACACCACTAGGGCTGGCTTAACAGGTTTAAAAAAAGCCACCTGCAATGCAGGAAATGCATTCAGATATGGGTTCAATCCCTAGAGGAAATGGCAACCCACTCCAGTATCCTTGCCTGAAAAATCCCATGGACAGAGGAGCCTGGTGCACTACAGTTCATGACGTCGCAATAGTCAGACATGACTAAGTGCACTGACTGCCACCACAGACCACCAGGTAAGCGTGAAAGTAAAAGTGTGAGTTACTCAGTCGTACCTGACTCTGCAACCCTACGGACTACTGTAGCTCACCAGGCTCCTCTGTTCGTGGAATTCTGCAGCAAGAATACTGGAGTGGATTGCCATTTCCTTCTCCAGGGGATCTTCCCAACCCGGGGACTGAACCCAGTTCTCCTGCATTGCAGGCAGGTTCTTTCCCATCTGAGCCACCAAGGAAAACCTTCAATGTGACAAGATCCAGTTTAAAGGCACAGAGTTATCACTTCAGAAATGTTTTGTGAACGTGTTGGTTTTACTAAGCACTGAAATCAACAGTGTCAGCACCAGCTCTGTAGTGCAAAATACATCTTTACATATAATACACAGTTGAGCCTGTCAATATCATTGCCGTGGTGATGTTCTCCTTGAGAAAAATACTAAAAGAAACTAGTAATGCTCAGCAGGTGCAATTTTTTGACTTTGCGAGCTGGCATATTATTAAACTTAAATTCTTTAATATCTTGACAAAATAATATTATTGTATGAAAAGAGGATATAGATTACATCACAGTGATTTGAGGAACATTTAAAAATACCTAGTGTATAATATGCATTCCTATATGCCAGGCACAAGGCATACGATCTAATTTATCCTCAAAAAATGTTATGAAGGTGATATATCTTTTCTATGAATAAGAAAATAAGGACTCACAATTATCGAGTTCATTGTACAATATCCTACTGATTAGGCATGTGGAGCCAGTGCCAAATCCATTGTTTAAAATCTATTCCAGAGGCTAGATATAAACTAATATACCATAGTGTTTCTTATAAGAATGAGATACTCTATCCAACTCTGTCTCCAGTGTTTCCCATGTAATTCTCTCAGATGAAGTCATATTACTTTTGCAAACCTTTTCATCCAGCTCATCTATGAGATCTTATTTCCAGTAACTATTCAGATATTCAAAAATAATTATTGAATAGTCTTGATGAGCAACCACTCTAGATGGTTGGAGATATGCTTAGTAAATGCAACAAATAAGATCCTGCTCTTCAAGAAAGAAGAGCCTACCAAATGTTAATAGGTGATAAAACCAACACAGTGGTGAGATAGAGAATATGTGTGTGTGAGAGAAGTTAATTTCTCATCATACTATCCCATTCTTGCAAACTTCTCATTTCTTTATTTCTATAATTTCGATCACATCAGAATTTTTATTTCCTAGATATGTTCAGTCTCATATAGGTAGCACTTGCACACTTGATCCACTTTCATTTATTTTCTTATATAGTAAAGCTCTGTAATTTAATATGTCAACTACTTTCTAATTAACTTTTTCAAAAAATTTTTATTGCCCTATTGACAACCAACCTTGAGTTAAAGGTATCAGCCACTTTCTAGAGAAGAATTATACCATGCTGATTGACCTGTTAAAATGTATTATCTCTGTCTTCATTTAGACCTTTAGTATTTCTCACCTGTTTTTGTATTTGTCTCTGATATATCTTTGTTCCTTGTTCTCTTATAGGAGCAACATAATTGCTTTTCTCATAACCTTTACCCCTGCTCCTCAAAGTACAGTGATTTTCTTACTTCACTTGAACAAGAACAACAAACAAACACACAAACAAAAACAACACTAAACAAAAAACTAGATACACAATCTTTCTCAATGATGTGCTCTTGATATCAATGGCATTTTCAGTTACTTTTAATTTCCTTTGTTCCTCCTGCCCTGCACATTTTAGAAGGAAATGGCAACCCACTCCAGTGTTCTTGCCTGGAGAATCCCAGGGACGGGGGAGCCTGGTTGGCTGCCCTCTATGGGGTCACACAGAGTCGGACACGACTGAAGTGATTTAGCAGTAGCATTGTCCTTCCTTTGGTTTACTTTGAGTATCCTTTCCCCATCCACTCTGTAACTTTGTTTTCTAAGCAAGTACTCATGCTTATACTACTCTGAAAACATAAATAATAATGACAATGAGATTCTCAACATTTATTCCTACTTGATTTTTGTCTTTTTCCTTCTTCATTTCTCCTTCAAATTGAATGTAATTGGGAGGAGTGTTTATTGAGTGACCTTAATGCTTGAGGCCATGCCAGATGATTCTGTGGTCACTTTAGGGTGGTGTCTGTCATGCTGAACAGAAACTTGTGTCCGCTGGCGAGCACCCACCTCCCCTGGGCAATGCTAGAGGAAAACAGAGTAGCCCTTATTTTTTGGCTGAACCTTTTATAACCCCACCCTTGTTTCGGATAGCATAAGCCTGCATAGTTTGAAACCTCCCTAAACTCACTTGGGTATTTGAATGCCCAGACTCATATTTATAGATAATTACTTATTTTAATTTGTAAGTACCTATAATTCTGCATAAAAATTATTATATTGACACTTTAAACATTAGTGTTTTTGTTTTTTTTTACACCTATGTAGTATAAGATTAGACATGTATTCAAATACTTATTTACTCAATTTCCTGGTGGTAGACATTCAGGATATCTCTCTCTTTTTTTTTTTAATGAAAAACCGCTTAGTAATAAACTCTTTTATTCATGAATTCTTGCAGTAAATACCTGTTTTCACTGTAGAATTTCATTTGTTTACGGATAATCTGTCTTTTCCCTTCAGCTACTTTCAAATTTTTCATTGTCTTTGATTTCTATAGTTGTCTTACTATCTGTCCATCTAGCCTTGCCGTATGTTTGTGTCTCAAATCTAAAAATTCATGTGTTTCTTCAATTATGAAAATTTTTAGCCATCATGTCTACGAATAATTTTTTTTAACCTCATCTTTTTGTTTCCAGAATCTCTCTTTAGATCTTATTCTGCTTTCATGTTTCTTAGTCTCTCTTTAACTTGGTACCTATATATCTCAATGTTAGAGTCTGGACATTTTCTTTATATTTTTAGTTATCTCTAATCTACTATTTTACCCAGCTATCTACGTTGAAAATTTTAAAGCAGTGTTTCTCCTGTTTAGATGTTTATTTCATTTCTGAAAAGTCTAAGACTGAAGGTGGTCTTTCTCCCTGTCTTCCGGCTCTAAACCATGAACTTTCTTGATTTGGTGAAATACATCTTTATTTTTTAAGGCCTTGATATAACTTATTATTTTCTCACTTGTACTCTCCACGTCATAGATGGTAGATGTGATTTCTGAAACTAATCTCTGTGCGTCTCAATTTTTTTTTTAGTTATGTTAATCAGTTTGGTTTTTTCATCTTATTTTTCCAGAGACTGTCCTTTAAATGTTCTAAAGTACTAATCTTTTTCAGCTATACTTGAGGTATTCATATGTAAATGACTTTGGTTTTAGTTCTAAAGTCCATAATCTTTTTTTAATAGCTACAGAATCATGGGTTTAATATTCCTTTTACCCCAGTTCAGTTCAGTTCAGTCGCTCAGTTGTGTCTGACTCTTTGCGACCACATGAAATGCAGCATGCCAGGCCTCCCTGTTCATCACCATCTCTTGGAGTTCACTCAGACTCACGTCCATCGAGTCAGTGATGCCATCCAGCCATCTCAACCTCTGTCGTCCCCTTCTCCTCCTGCCCCCAATCCCTCCCAGCATCAGAGTCTTTTCCGATGAGTCAACTCTTTGCNATTTTAATTTCATGGATGCAATTACCATCTTCAGTGATTTTGGAGTCCAGAAAAATAAAGTCTGACACTGTTTCCTATAGAGAATCCTATATATTCCACTAAAATCTCACTATTTGAACTGATAAATGAATTTAGTGAAGTCAGAAGATACAATCAACATACAAAATCAGTTGCAATTCTAACAATGAACTACCTGAAGAAAATACTAAGGAAAGAATCCCATTTACAATAGCATCAAAAAAATAAAATAAAATAAAATAAAATATCTAGGAGCAAACTTAACCAAGAATTTGAAATATCAGTGCACTGAAAACTATAAAATTATGAGGAAAAAAATTGAAGAAGCCAGAAATAAATGGAAACTCACCCCAAGGTCATGGATTTCAAGAATTAATATTGTTGAAATAAACATACTAACCAAAGTGATGTACAGATTGAATCCTTATCAAAATTCCAATGGCATTTTTTTCAGAGGTATAGAAAAAAAAGTCTCCCAAATCATGTGAAACCATAAAAAACCCTGAGTAGTGAAAACAAGCAAAATAAAAACTGGTGGTATCACACTTTCCAATTCCTATTACACTACAAATCTATGGTACTGGCATAAAATTGACACATAGACTAGTAGAACAGAATAGAGAACACAAAAATAAATCCATACATTTACAGTTCACTAAATTTTTACAAGGGATCCAAGAATACAAGCTGAGGAAAGGATAGTTTCTTCGAGAAATAATGTTTGGAAAACTGGATATCCATTTACAAAAGAATGAAATTGGACCCATATCTTATACTATACAAAAATCAGCTCAAATAGATTAAAGATTTAAATGTAAGATCTGACCCACAAAACTCCTAGAAGAAAATGTGGATAAAAAACTTCCTGACATTGGTTTTGGCAAAGACTTTTTTGGATATGACACCAAAAGCACAAGTAACAAGCACAAAAATAGCAATTGGAATTATATCAAACTCAAACAATCAACAAAATGAATAGGCAGACTATATAATGGGAAAATATATTTTAAAACCATCTATCTGATGAGGAGTTACTATCTAAAATACCTAAGAAACTTCTACAACTCAACAGCAAAAACAAAAGAAAAAGAATTGATAAAAATTGGGCAAAGATCATAAATAGACATCTCTCCAAGGAAGACATAAAAATGGTCAATAGATATATGAAAATATGTTTAATATCAGTAATTATTAGGAAATACAAATCAAAACCACAATGAGATCTTGCCACATACTTTTTAAATGACTCATTAAAAATATAACTACAGTCATCAGAGCTAGAGATGATATGGAATAAAAGAATTATGGTATGCTGTTGATAGGAAGGTAAATTGGTACAACTATATTATGAAAGACAGTATGAAGTTTCCTCAAAAATGAAAATTAAAACTGTCATATGATCCAGCAACCTCACTTCAGGGTCTGTATATAAAGGAAATGAAATCAGGATCCTGAAGAAATATCTGCACTTCTGTGTTCATTGCAGCATTACTCAAGATAGCCAAGATAGGAAAAACAACCTACATTTCCATCAGTGGGTGAATGGATAAAGAAGATGTGATATATACCAGGGAATATTAGCCTTAAAAAAAAGAAAGAAAATCCTGCCTTTTGTAGCAATGTGGATAGATGTGGACAATATTATGTTAAGTGAAATAAGCCAGACACAGAGAGTCAAATATCATATGTTCTCATTTATACATGCAATCTTAAAAAGTCAAGCTTATACAAGCAGAAAACAGAATGATTATTTCCAGGACCTGTGGACTCAGGGGGAATAAAGGAATGATGGTATTCAAATGACACAAAGTGAGAAAACTCTTCTGAACCACCTAATTTTTTCTTAGAAGTTTTTCTCACCTTTTTTCTCCATGTTAATAAGTGATCAAAATTCCCCAGAGTCTTATTCAATTGGTCATCATTGTTCATATTTAACAACTACCTGTGATGATTTTCTCAAATAAATGAATTACTATATAAACCTAGATCTTATTATCTAGTACATTTTCCACTCAGTTATATACTCTAAATTATTATTCATTAATCTTGTGAATTTCTCTTAAATATATGGTCACTTGACAACTTTGTGATTTCTAAACTTCTTATGTTAGATTCTGAGTTTGTGAGAATTTCTCTTTAATACTAATTGCAAAGCAATAAAAACAAAATACCTGTAATAAAAACATGTAATATGTAAATACTGTAATAAAATAAAATAAACACGAAATAAAAACATGTAAAATACTGGTAATAAAAAGTATAACTAATGTTATAGCCGTTAGTGTCTGAGGAGTTCAGGAGATCTGAGTAACTGAAAACTGCTCTTATTTAAGGCATTAAAAAGCACAAAACACCTGCAAAAATGGCTATCAAAAACAAATATGACTCTATACAGCAAAGGCCATGTCATATTTTGTCTATTTGAATTTTACCGGAAGGAAATGCTAACTTGGAGATACTGCTGTGATATAGGTACTGTGCTTGGTGTGTATGACAGACTATACCTTGCTAATGATACTGCTCTCTCATCCAAAATGCCATCCAAAATATTAATCATTAATGGCCAGGCATTCCTTACATACAATTTTGGCAACTGAGCAGTATACTCTGGGTGGGGTTTTTAGGAACAGAATATTTGTATTATTGATATGAGGAACACCCTTCTTTCATTTCTGAGTCTCTGTGGGTTTCTCTTCTCTGTCATCATAAGCTGTTTGCAATTTCTTTGGGCACTGAGCCATTCTGGAGTGGTGTATAATTTGTTTTGTTCAGTGGTTTCTTATCATGCATAGACGAAATGCCTTTTTTATCACTCATTTAAATTATTGTTTTCCTCTGGTGATGGATTTTTACAGCTTCTGTATTGACTTTATTACTTATGACTAAGGCATGTTTTCTCATCAGGAACCCATCAGAGGTTTGCATTCAGTATTACTTCACTGTCATTCAGAACTACATTCTCTGCAATATCTCTACTCAATCTGAGACATGGAGTCTCTGGGTTAAATAGTTAAAGAAATAACTCCTTTTTCCTTCATAGCCTCATCCTTCACTGCAAATTATTTTAGAATACTACAATCTATATTAACACAGTTAATTTATTTCCTGTGTCCTATATTTTACGGTTGTGTTTTTGCCATGAACAGAAAGAGATAAGCAATGAAGAGATATGAGCAGTTTTCTTTCCAAACTCATCATTGTTGTTGTTTAATTGCTAAGTCATGTCCAACTCTTTTGTGACCCCATGGACTATAACTCACCAGGCTCCTTTGTCCATGGGATTTCCCAGGCAAGAATACGAGAGTGGGTTTCCATTTCATTCTCCAGGGGATCTTCGCAACCCAGAGACTGAACCCATGTCTCCTGCATTGGCAGGTGGATTTTTACCACTGAGACCCCAGGAAAGCCCTCCAAACTCATCATTCACCAAAAAAAAAAAAAAAGAAAGAAAAAAAAGCTGAGATATATTCTTAATACCTATATTTCTTCTAAATTTTTTGCTTAATTTCAATGGACTCAAATTTCTTCACTCATTTACAAAGTTAAATAATTGGAAAGAAGTTTTTAGTGCTTTTACATCCTATCCTCATTCTTGAGATAGAATCACTTGGAAATTGTCATGGAAGGTAAAAATCTGTCCTGTTTCCTAAGATTCTCAGAAGTGAAAAGTCTACTTCCTTCTTCAACGTTTATTCTACATCTCTCATTTCTTGTAGTATTTTCTAAGGCCTAGCTAAAATCTTGATAATAATTGACCTCTATTTCATTTCTTCATTCCAAATCAAATATAGCATTTCTTTTTCCAACAGGTTACAGGGCTGTAAAGTATGAGTATTTCGGTTAGACACAGATCTTGTCATTATAAAATGTTTTAGCCTCTAAAATAAATAAACTACATAATTAAACAGCTGAGGAATTAATGACAAAAAATATGCACATAGTGGTATTACTGTTCACAGGAATGTTCAGTTTTTTTCAGTTGGAGGAACAAGAACACACTCTTGAAAAGACCTGAGTTGGAGATATGTCAGTGCTTGAAGAAGAGTTATATGAAACCCGGGGCATTAGGATGTATTAGTTAAGATCTAAGATTCCAGGAGAAAGAAGTTGGAGTTTATTCTGGTAGGAGCAGAGCGAAAGCTTATTTGAATCCTAGTTCTGTCTTATGGCTTCAGACAACCTACAGAAACATCTCTAGAGCCTCAGTTTCTCATCTATAAGATAATGATAGTATCCTATAGATTTCAACATATTTATGAGAATAAAGTGAGACAGAATGTTCAGTGTGTTTATTATAGTTTTTGGCACATAGAAAGTGGTAAGTAAAAGAAAAGAAAGCTGAAATCAATAATAATAGCATTATGATATTTTATGGTAGCAGTGGGAAACCATCAAGAAATTTTGAGCAGTGAGTATGACTATTGCCATATTTCAAGAAAATTAATCCACGAATAGTATATAAATGTAACTAAACAGTGAAGATATAGAAAGAGAGAGCATAGTTTATACAAAAAAATACATATTCTAGATATTTTTAAAGGCCCAATTAAGGATACTGATAATAATTTGGATATGGGGAAGATTATAGACGTAATATTAAATCAAGGAGAAAAGTTCTTTTAATCAGAAGTATCATGAACTTTTATATGTTTAATTATTAGTCTTTATTTTTTAAAAAATCCAATTCCTATTGCTTACTGCTCATATTTTATAAACTATTTGGTCACACCTGAAACTCTTGCCATCCCTCTCTTGTGCTGTGGATTAAAGTAATTAAAACCTTCATCTCAAAGTCTTTCAAAGATTGGCAGTAATAATCCTACCAACTGAAAAACTGAATTTCACAGACTTTAATTTAGGACACATATTAAAGTAGGAAGTAGATCACAATAAATTATAATTTTACTTTCATTTCTTCAAGAGAAAGTCATTTTTAGCACCTGAATGGCAAGAGGAATTTCTTTCTTTTTTTTTCTTTTTTTTTAAGGATTATGATTTATTGACTTACAGTAAGAAATATATATTATCAAATGAATAAAATATTCAAGTTTTATGAATTACAATTCTGTGCTCAAAGTAGAAAGCCAAATAGCATTCAGTTCAGTTCAGTCACTCAATCATGTCCAACTCTTTGCAACCCCATGAACTGCAGCAAGCCAGGCCTCCCTGTCCATCACCAACTCCNTTGATACCTGAGGGGAGATGTGTATAAGAGACAGTATGCAGACTTTATTTAAATACCAGCAAAGGGGAGCCAGGAGTAGTTTAATGCCCCAAAGGAAAAAAAAAAAAACTGTGAGTTATAAAAGGTCAGAGAAGGAGCTTGTGTGTGTTTATATGAGTGTGAGTTTGCGTGTATGTGTGAGTATAAGAATATGAGTGTGAGTGTGTGCATGTGGAAGCAAGGGTTTGGGTATGTTATGGATGTGTCTGTTTTAACCACTCCCAAGAGAAAGATGATTGGTGGCATGCCTCTGGGTGACTATCAGAAGAATTTGTCTAGATGGGAGATATAACTTTTGATTTAACAAATTAGAACTTGTTAAGGTCTCCTTTAACTGATCAAAAAGCCAGTAAAAACAAGGAGGTTGAACTCATTTGAAGAAGAAAGCAAAATGTAGTAATAGGAAGGATTGTCTCTCACTAGAGATGGCTTGTTGTTGTTCAGTCGTTCAGTCATGTCCGACTTTTTGCGACCCCAGGGACTGCAGCACACCAGGTTTCCCAGTCCTTCACTATCTTCACTTCACTAAGTCTGCTCAGACTCAGGTCTGTTGAGTCAATGATGCCATCCAACCATCTCATCCTCTGTTACACCCTTCTCCTTCTGCGTCTATCTTTCCCAGAATCTTTCCCAGACCACCCACCGTGGTCTTTTCCACGGTTTGGAATATGGCAACCCACTCCAGTGTTCTCACCTGGAGAACCCCTGCGACCGGGGAGCCTGGTGGGCTGCCGTCTATGGGGTCACACAGTTTTGGACACGACTGAAGCAACTTAGCCCAAAGACAAATCTAGACTTTAAAATTAGACAAAAAATTCAGTAGTTACTTAAAAGACCTTGGAAAAGATTCTTAAATATGTATAAACTTTGATGTCCTCAATTGTAAAATAAGGAGAAATGCTTATTTTGCTGATGGTAGCTGAAAATGTTAGTGACCCCCCCCCAACAAATTCATTGTCTTTTTCCATAGGTGGGTATATCTGGGAGACAACTAATTCAGGCCTCTGTTTATCGGTTTCCTTCTGAGTCCTTGCTCTCTTCCATCTTCCTTGCTTTCAAATTCAGTCATGTGAGTTCTTCTGGCTAATGGAATATGTGTATGTCACTTCCCAGGCAGTTTTTACAAAGCAGCTGTGCTACTACACATGCTCTCTTTTTCCTATTGGCTGGTTAAACGAGGAGGATGGAGCAACAACAAGATGGAGAAAGCCTGAGTTCTAGAATCATCACATGTAGGAAAGAAAATCACTTAAGAGGATCAAAATTGGACAATTTAGATGTGTGCAAATAAACTTTAAACTCTGAATTGATAAGCTACTAAAATTTGGGGTTGTTTTTTATTGCCAGTCCACATGCTTATTATGAATGCTGTGAATGATCCAAAGTCCATCACTTAGCAATGCAAGTTTGATTAATTAAATCAAATAGTACTAATTACCTTGTACAATTACTTAACCTGAGTCTTAATTCACTCATGTGTAAACTATAAATGCCCTAAATATTTTCTTCTATGCTCTGAATATCTCCAATTCTGTCCATCATTCTTCAAATTAAGGAGTGTTCAAATCCTGCATTACTATTTTTTAAGTTTTTAGGTTGGTCAATGCTCCTCTTAAAGGGTATCACTCAGAATTAAATACATTAACCATAAACAAGTCTAGTATAACAGGATTAATAACCTTGCCTGTGTTAAATATTAGGCCACTATTGTAGTTCAAGATGACATGGAAAAAGATGAAATCTGTGTCTCTGTACCTAAGATAGTAACGAGCTGATAAGAGTGCCTATGCCTTCATTTCATAATGATGCAATCATATTCTGGGGACAGAGTATAAACATCACTGTATCTGTTTTAACTCATCATTTTATCGTGGGTATCTCCCATTATATTAACTATTTCAACTTAGTGTTAACGCCAAGTCTGATAAACATGGCTCCTATATCTTTCTCTAAGCCATTATCAAAACGCCTAACTGAAAGGCCAAATTCATTATATTTTCTGAAGGACAGTTTTAAATACACCAATAAACATTCACATTTATAAACATATGTTTCAAACATCCATCAATCATCGTTATACTGAGAAAGTGATTTTTATATGTTTGTGAACTTCTACTTCTTATCTGCTTTCTAGATAATTTCACCTTCCTATTCATCCATCCATAACCAGTCCACTACTGGGAGCCTATGTACTGAAGAAGCAGATGCATTCAACAAATGTTTAACAGAGCAATTCTCAAAGGGGAAGTCCCACTTTCAGAGGGCTGTTTTAGAAATTCGAGAGCATTTTTGGTTGTCACAATAATTAGGGAACCCATTAAAATTTAGGACACAGGGATGACCAGGGATACTGTTTATACCACAGTGCACAGTGCTGTCCTGCACATTAGATGACTGACTCATCTCCGCCAGCTATCAAATATCATATAGGAGAGCCACAGATGAGTGATCTCTATACAGTGTCTGAGCCCAGGTCCTAACTCTACTTGGCATTAAAAAAAAAAAAATACACAAACACACTCACACACACACACACACATATATATACACACACATTTTCTCTGTTTATTACACAGAATTTTTCAGAAATGTCATTATGCTAATCAGCAAAAAGTACCTTCCTAGTAAATCCACCAAGATTTGTTCACTTTTTTGGAAAAACACATCATAAACTGCAGTAATCTTATGAAATTTAAGTTTGCATGCAACACTTCTGTGTCATTCTGCAATTTTAGTTGCTACATCAACACTGTGTCTATGACTCTATACACTGAATCTATATATCAGCTCAATTAACAAAGATAAAAGTATAAATAATATTTGAAAGTTTCCTGTTTTTTAAGTATTTTTCGTAAGTAAATGCAAGTGACTAACCAGTTAGTATGCCTTCTAGTATATTCATGGTTGGTGGTGGTTTAGTCACTAAGTCATGTCCAACTCTTGTGACCCCATGAACAGTAGCCCGCCAGGCTCCTCTTTCCCTGGGATTCTCCAGGCAAGAATACTGGAGTGGGTTGCCTTTACTAAAGATATGCATATTATTTTATTATAAATTAGTTTCCTCCTATTTTTTCTTTCTATTAGAACTGGGGTATAATATTTATGTTTTTGAAAATACGTGTAAATAGGTTTTAATATTTAAATTTCAGGATAGTAAATGGAATATTTCAAAGTATTTGCTATAAAAAGGGAGGATTAGGTGTGATAGGATTAAAAATATCAATTTAGGGCTTTCCTGGCAGCTTATTGGTAAAGAATTCACCTGCCAATGTAGGATCCATGGTCCAGGAAGATCTCACATGCCAGGGCAACTGAGCTTGTGCACCACAACTACTAAGGCTGTGCTCTAGAGCCCATGGGCAGCAACTCCTAGAGCCCATGCTCCACAACGATAGAAGCCACCTCAATGAGAAAACCACACACAGCGACTAGCCCCACTTGTCACAACTGGAGAAAAGTCTGTGCAGCAACAAAGACCCAGCACAGCCAAACGTAAATAAATAAAGAATTTAACATATCAATTTAATACTTTATATAAATAAAGACTTCTGTGGTTGGGTTTGGTAGCGACTAAACAATAAATAGTTCTGATTTAAGGAGCAAAAGAATAGATTAGAAGCAAATATGTAATAAACACAATGATAGACACATGAAGAAAGTACAAAAGACACATAGAAGGGAAGCACCTAATTTTGTCCTGAGCAGGTAGCAGGTGCTGTCATTGCCCCTTGGCCCTCATCATTCATTTATCTGCTGACAGGTTCTCACTGCAAGTACTTGCGATTTTCTGCCTCTGGTCTTTCTCTGATCATCATTCTTTGAGCATGTTTACCCCATGCTCAGGGCAGGCTGAAAGAACCACTGAAACAATTATCTATCCTCTTGCAAGACCAATTCTCAAACAATGAGAGGGAAGAACTGATGCATACATACCCCAGCTTCATCATCTCTCAGGGAAAGAAACTACTTGAATGCAAGTCCTCATTTTAGGGTACTTCTGGGTAAACTCAACTTAGGACAGGTTGTAAATTTCATTTGCTGTTTGCTCGAAGATCCATTCCCTACCTCCTCTCTGATCCGCTTTGCATCTCAAGGAACCGAATTTCCTAGGCTCTCCTTGGCAGGTGACATCTAGTTGGTTTGGAAATGGAAGTCATTGGTGGAAGAATGAGGGGCAAGAATAGAGGAGAAGGCAGGAGATTTATGTATCTCTCACACTACATGGGCTTCCCTGGTAGCTCAGATGGTAAAGAATCCGCCTGCAGTGCAAGAGACCTGGGTTTGATCCCTGGGTTGGGAAGATACCCTGGAGAAGGGACTGTCAATCTACTCCAGTATTCTTGCCTGGAGAATTCCATGGACAGACCATGGGATCGCAAAGAGTCAGACACAATTGAGTGACTGACACTCTCTCACTTTCATTCTACATGATGGTATCTCCAGCAGCAGCTGTGCTCTCTCTGGTCCAACTCCCAAGGAACAACCTGTCATCAGGGCCCACCTGCAGCCCATACCATGGTTCTAGTTTGGACAATCCCAAATCCTAGCCTCTAATAAGCCAGCTGTTCCTTTTCTCCTTCCAGCAAGACTTTTCTAGGAAATTCAAACAGTTTAGCACTTTCGGAATATTCAGCATAAGATGGTGAACGACAGGAAATGAGCTAGAAAAATCTGAAGCAGTTAGATGAAAAAGGATGTCAAATGTATCTTATGGGATTTATCTTGTTAAGTAAAATTTCCTGAATTTAAATACTGTTTCTTTTTTCTTTTAGAAAACCCTTCACAGTGTTGTTATTCAACTGTGTGTCAATATTTATTTTTAAATGACAAGATAGTTTTTTTCATATGTTTTTAGTCTGTGTATTTCTTTGGGCAACAAAATTATTTCCACCCCAGTGACAATACAATGCCAGTGAGACACACATCAGACTGGGGCTTAAGAGATGTGAATCCTAAAACCTATTCTCCCGCATTGGGATGAAGATGACATAAGCAAACAAATAAAAGAAGAAGAACCATTAGAGGTTACTTCACCATCTGGATAAATATCTGCCCTCAAAATGCTTCCTAACTCTTGCAACTTTAAAGAAAATTTGAGGCCAAAATTTGATGTATATGAGTCAAGACACTTTACCCTAAATAAGTTACCACTTCTTATTCTTTCAGTGAAAACAAAATCTAAAGACTGTACAAGGGCTAACTGTATTAAAAACAATCTGGGAAACTGTAAGTTAATTGTTTTTCTTCTTGATTCCTTCTTTCTAACTCCAAAAAAGAAGGGTAATACAGGAATAGTTGCCTAAAACCTAAACTGATAAATCATGGAATACTAAATGTCAAAGTTTAACACAAACAGGAAGCAACAAATTTGTGCTTTTCTATGTTTTCAGAGGTCTGGTGAATGTTATCACAAGGGTTGTTAAATTAGCTAAAGCTTAATTTATTTTACTGAGGATATATTAAAAATAAAAAGGAAGCAAACTTCAGAAACCACTGTTACTTTATTTTCAAGTTCTGTCCCGATGACCAAATTTCAGCAGAAGTCATGATAAGTTAGGGAGTAAATTAAAACAACTTTGACAAAAACTACATTGATTAATGTGGACGTAGAGGGGGATAAGGATAGCTCAGATATTTCTAGAGATGATTCAAATGCTTTCAAGTCTTCATATCCTAGTGCTCACTAAACCTCCTTAGTTAAAAAAAAAAAAAAATGCTTTCCTTTGTGGGAGACTCACAAATTTCCTTGCATTGCAGTATGACATTTTCGCCGATAGGCTGTCAAAAACTAGGGCATTGAATTGCAATTTTTTGCCAAGCAGTTTCCCTTCTGACTTATAAAAACAAGTGATATTTCATCCTTCTTTATTGGAGCCACTTAAATGTAACATGAACTAAACCCCATGGGCTCTATCAAAGTGATACAAATTTGAAGAATTCAAAGAATACCTATTATTTTCTTATTGCAGCAACTATTTTCTCCCTATTACATTGTATGACTTCTTTGTTTCATAAGAAATTATCATTATTTAGCCACGAAGAACTTGAGGGAATCCCTGGTAGTCCACTAGTTAAGAATCTTGCTTGTCAGTGCAGGAAATATGGGTTCAGTCCCTGGTGTTGGAAGGTTCCATATCCTGTGGGGCAACTCAGTCTGTGTGCCACAACTACTGAAGCCTATGAACCCTAGAGCCTGTGTTCTGCAAGAGAAATCATTGCAATGAGAAGCCTGCACATTGAAACTAGAAAGTAGCCCCCACTCACCACAACTGGAGGAAGTCTGCGCACAGCAATGAACACCCAATACAGCCAAAAAATAAATAAAATTAATTAAAAAAAAAAAAAACTACTTGCAGAACATGTCACTATATGATCCCCACAGATTCTATAATTTAAAGACTGCCTTGATTCTAAAACTGAAATATGAAGATGCAAACAAACAAACAAACAAAAAAAAAANTGTCTTTTCTAAAACCAGCTTGAACATCAGGAAGTTAGCTTAGTTATCTGTAAATTAGAAGTAATCAGAGTACTCAATTTACAAGGTTGTCGTGAAGATTAAATAAACTATGTATCACATTTACTGGTACTCATATACCAGTTATACAATAGTATAACTACCATTATTATCATAAATGTCAAGCTTCAAAAGATGGTAGATACTCACCATTTGTTGCTCCTGTATTGTTCATGGCTCTATTTTGCTCCATTTACTTTAATTCTTAATCATTAATTTACAAAAGCATTAAAAATAAATTAGTTTTGTGTTACCAAGTTTGTTTCTAAAAGGCTCTATTACATGTTATCAAGATCCAAGAACTGTTGAAGACTTGCTCAGATTTTAGAGTTCATGAGTCAAATTTCTTCCATATTGGTGCCTCAAAAGTAATTAACCTCCATATAATCTTGGATTCCATGGTGGAAAAATAAATGAGTTTAAAGACATGATCTCAATTGATTTTGGACTTCACTCCTATTCTGCTTCCTGAGGGCAAATATGAAATCATTGTTATGATTTTGAAATTTGTTGCTTTTCTTCTTTTTCTGACTGTGTAAGTCTTACTAGTAGTTTGGTTTTTAGTTGACTCCTCTCAAGAAATCTTGTTCCCAATATTGTATGCAAATAATCAGAGCAAAATAAGACAAGAGGAAACCTCAAGAAGATCTGTATATAAACAGTATCAAGCAGATGTCAGAGACTGTGTAATTTCCTTTGGTGGTCTGCTATTGTGCTTATATTCCCTTATTTTCTGAAAATTATATCTGTCCTTGATCTCTCTAGTTAAACTTTAAGGTGATTTAATCTTGTTCTTTCCACTGTAGAGATCAGGAACATCTGGTTACCATCTATTCCTTCCTAATCTTTTACACATTTGAAAACTATTAATATATACCATAAAATTTTCTCTACTGTAAGCTAAATTAATTTAGTTTCTTTCATCTTATCATTACTCAAAAGACCTATTTGCCAACTCCTTAATCATTTGTGTGGCATGTATATAGCCTCTGTTTACTTCTCCAAACTCACTCAAAATTAGAAACTTTTAGGGTTTTCTGATAATGCTAAACATCATTCATGAACAAGTGGAGAAATTATGCTTTCCAGAGTTTATATGCTGGAAAAACTAAACTGTGACCTAAAATACGTTATATCACTTTGAGGATAATTCTTTCCAGCGTGAACTTAAAAAACAGAAAACAAAAACCTACTCTATTATTTGTAAACTGCAATCCATGCACTGCCTTCAGATACACTTGGAGGAGAGACTATNATTCATGAACAAGTGGAGAAATTATGCTTTCCAGAGTTTATATGCTGGAAAAACTAAACTGTGACCTAAAATACGTTATATCACTTTGAGGATAATTCTTTCCAGCGTGAACTTAAAAAACAGAAAACAAAAACCTACTCTATTATTTGTAAACTGCAATCCATGCACTGCCTTCAGATACACTTGGAGGAGAGACTATTTTAGCTATAAATTTAAGGTATTTATATCAAATTATAAGTGTCATAATAATTCCAGAATAAGAAACAGAAAAGACCATTCAGTGAAATTTGGGGTTAAAAATCATATAAGTGCAGAAATATTCATAAGTAAATCTCTCTCCCTGTTCTGTCCCCTTTCTGTCTCACCTTTACCATTTTTCATGGAAGCTTGTGCTTTGTATTTACAGAATTTATCACAGTTTGGAATGTTACATTTGTTTATGTGGTTAATGTCTAATCTCCACCCTGATTTAAGCTTCATGAGGGAAGGAATCTTGACTATTTTTCTTGAACTGTATCTTTGGTGTTTAACATGTAGTGGATAACCCAGATATATTTGTTAATTGCATAAATGAATGATACATTGTGATTGCACCTGAAGAGATGTACAATTCCTATTTTCCTATTAAGTCTGAAATACCATTTTATTTATTCCATTAAGGTGCATGATTAAAAAGCAACACATTCAGGGAGGAAATAATATGTCATTAATGAAAGTAAACATATCAAAACAAATTTATTAACCCATTCTTAAGAAAAAAGTGAAGACCGAATAAAAAGGAGATAGCAGAGGTCAATTTTGATGAGTGTGAAGTGAGAGAAGTAAGATGAGAAATCAATGGTTTTTGCTACTTTAGTCAGAATCTGTGGTAGGAAAACCTTGAGAGCAAGGTATGTCTTCTGTGAAATATCTTCTCTCTTTAGAGTAAATTGGCCTTGAGAGTTGTAGGGATGCAGAGAGCACTAGAGGGCTGGGAAACACAGGTAAAACTTTCATAACACAACTACTATAAGACTGAATGGCATTTTATAAAAAAGTCAACACCAGAACTTTTAAAATAACTCCTCTATAATAATTTCCTTGCTTGTAGCAACTTTTCCATGATAAGTATGCAAATAAAGTATTCTCAGTCTCTATCAGTACATGATAATTCTCTTCACTCTCTAATCTTTTACAGGAGGCTTATATATCTTGTTTACTTCTTGTTCCTGCAGGCTAGGAATGTAATTTCCAGCAAAATTCTTATACTATAGTAGCATAAATGCACTATAAATATTTTGTAAGATAAGAAACAATCATAAAAAATAATCTAAAACTTACTAGATTCGAGATTCCTAATCATCATGCAAGTCAAAAGAATTTATATAGCCATAAAATATAAATTCTTATTAAAAATACATATATTTAAAATATAAGATATCATGAAAATGATATATGAAAATGGTGTAGTACTAGACTGCGTTAGAAAATGAGTTTGGTCAAGTTTGTATGACTGATGCTTTGTAAAGTTGAACACATCTCTGACCTTTCCTGTAGTTTCAGTTTTCCAATCAGCAGACCAATCTTACTAATACTTTAAAACTTTCACAGACTGGAAAATGTGTACTCTTTACTTTTCTCTGTCCTTCAACACCTGTGGAAAATGCCATACTGTTCAGATATGGAAATATCTCCTCTACTGTTTCCTTATTTCTATCAGTATACAAAAAGACTCTCCTTAACATTTTATATGAGACTGCAGCATTGTTCCAGGTCATTCTCCTGCATCCTTCCATGATTGCCTCTCTGTTTTCCATATCATTGCTGCCAAACTCAGTTTTATGAAGCACTGATTCTCTGCCAAATTGCCTTGTTAAGGAACTTCTAATAGTTCATTACTACTTATTGATGCCTCTGCAGTGTTGCTGAATCAAATCCAGGAAACAGAGTTTTGAGTGAAGTAGAAAAGAATAGCTCTATTGCCTTGCCAGGCAAAGGGGGAAGCAGCAGACTCCTGGCCTCAAAAACTGTGTGTCCTAGCCTGGGAGGACTTAGTGAGACATTTTGTAGGGATGGGCTTCCATGGTGGCTTAGATGATAAAGAATCTGGCTGCAATGTGGGAGACCCAGGTTTGATCCCTGGGTCAGGAAAATCCCTTGAAGAAGGGAATGGTTATCCACTCCAGCCTGGATAATTCCATGGACAGAAGAGCTCTGTGGACTGGCCAGCTATAGTCCTTAGGGTCCTAAAGAGTAAGACACACTGAACAACTAACATTTTCACTTTATAGGGATAGTTCAAAGGTGGGGTTGCTGATAAATTAAAGTGTGTCCACTCCTTTTAATCTGGTCTTAGATAATCTTTTGATAAGCTTCTCCATTCCTTTAGTCTAGCCTTAGGTAATCTCTGGTATGATGAATGCTGACATCTTCCTTTGATAGGTTTAATTCTGTGAAGAGCTTGAAAGTGAAGTCACTCGGTCCTATCTGACTCTTTGTGATCCCATGGCTCTTCCCTCCATGGGATTCTCCAGGCAAGAGTACTGGAGTGGGTTGCAATTTCCTTCTCCAAGGGATCTTCCCTACCCAGGGATCGAACCTGGGTCTCCTTCATTTCAGGCAGATGCTTTAACCTCTGAGCCACCAGGGAAGCCCATGAAGAGCTTAGTTCAGTTCAGTTCAGCCTCTCTTTGCAACCCCATGGACTGCACCATGCCAGGCTTCCCTGTCCATCACCAACTTCCGGAGCTTACTCAAACTAATATTCATTGAGCTGGTGATGCATTCTCATTCTCTGTCTTTCCCTTCTCCTCCCACCTTCAATCTTTCCCAGAATCATGGTTTTTCCCAATGAGTCAGTTCTTTTCATCAGGTGGCCAAAGTATTGGAGTTTCAGCTTCAGCATCAGTCCTTCCAATGAATATTCAGAACTGATTTCCTTTAGGATGGACATGTTGAATCTCCTTGCAATACAAGAGACTCTCAAAAGTCTTCTCCAACACCACAGTTCAAAAGCATCAATTCTTCAGTTCTCATCTTTATTGTCCAACTGTCATATCCAAACATGACTATTGGAAAAACCATAGTTTTGACTAGATGGACCCTTGTTGGAAAAGTAATGTTTCTGCTTTTTAATAAGCTGTCTAAGTTGTTCATAACTTTTCTTCCAAGGAACAAGCGTCTTTTAATTTCATGGCTGCAGTCACCATCTGCAGTGATTTTGGAGTGATTTTGGAGCCCCAAAATATAATCTTCCATCTATTTGCCATGAAGTGATGGGACCAGATGCCATGATCTTGGTTTTCTGAATGTTGAGTTTTAAGCCAACTTTTTTCAATCTCCTCTTTCACTTTCATCAGGAGGCTCTTTGCCATAAAGGTGGTGTCATCTGCATGTCTGAGGTTATTGATATTTCTTCCAGCAATCTTGATTCCAGCTCTGTTTCATCCAGCCCTCATTTCGCACGTTGTACTCTGCATGTAAGCTAAATAAGCAGGATGACAATATACAGCCTTGAAGTACTCCTTTTTCTATTTGGGACCAGTCTGTTGTTCCATGTTCAGTTCTAACTGTTGTTTCCTGACCTGCATACAGATTTCTCAGGAGGCAGGTCAGGTGGTCTGGTACTCCCATCTCTTGAAGAATTTTCCACAGTTTGTTGTAATCTACACAGTCAAAGGCTTTAGTATTCAATAAAGCAGAAGTAGATGTTTTTCTGGAACTCTCTTGCCTTTTCAACTATCCAACGGATGTTGGCAATTTGATCTCAGGTTCCTCTGCCTTTACTAAAACCAGCCCAGACATCTGGAAGTTCATGGTTCATGTACTGTTGAAGCCTGGCTTGAAGAATTTTAAGCATTACTTTACTAGTGTGTGAGATGAGTGCATCTGTGAGATAGTTTGAACATTCTTTGGCATTGCCTTTCCTTGGGATTGGAATGAAAATGATTTTGCATTCCAGTTCCCTACAAAGAAAGGACATTAATGAAGAACTTAAAGACATTATTATGTGTATCCCTAGAGGGGAAACCAGGACTTCCCCAAGGCTAGACTAATGTTTCTTGGCTCTTCCTCCCTTGACTCTCTATCCCTTTCCTTCCTGGACTAGTAACTGTTTACATCTACCCGTTGGAACTCATGGAAGGGCATGGAGGCAAGAATCTGTTTCCTAAAAGGAAGGGGGGGGACATAGAAAGCCTTTCATGCCCAGGAGCCCCACAGGTCCATGCTTGATTTCACTATCACATTACATTTTGTTTTTTGAAAACTTTGGACATGTCTTAAGTGATAATGCATGTTGCTTTCTGAATATACATTTCACCCTTATTCCTTCTTTTCTGATGCATAAGTATGCCACTGCAAATAGTTAAAATAGAACATGTTTTCCCTGATCCCTTGTATGTGGAGATGACCGTATGACATGACTGGATAATGAGAGGTGAATTCACTGGAAGCTTTCAGAAAAGATAGGCTTTTCCCTGGGCTTCCCTGGCAGCTCAGATGGTAGAGCATCTGTCTGCAATGCAAGAGACCCAGCTTTAATCCCTGGGTTGGGAAGATCCCCTGGATAAGGAAATGGCTACCAATTCTAGTATTCTTGCCTGGAGAACTCTATGGACAGAGGAGCCTGGTGGCCTACAGTCCATGGAGTCGCAAAGAGTTAGACATAAGTGAGTGACTAACATTAGTAGTAACAGGCTTCCCTTTCCCTGTCATCTGTCTGGAACAGAGATGCTCTGCTAGCAGTGCCAGACTTGGTTATAACCAGCAGGCTAAAGATGGTTAAGACTGGCAGAGTGAGAGAAGTATCCAGGATGTAACAGTATCTTAGAGCCTCTCTACCTCCCTAAGCTGTCTACCTCTAGATTCCTTGTTTCATGGGAAAAATAATCTCTAAAAAGCTATACTGCCATCAAGTCTCTGTTTCATACAACCAAACAAAAATAATACACTGATAAATGCTACTGACCCAAGTCTTAACCTTTTCGGAGGAGCTTCCTCTAACAAACTAACCAGTCTTTGAATTTCTGCAGCACATGTATTTTCTACTACACTACGGTAAACTGTTATTTGTTCTGTAATTTTGTTCACTTGTGTTAAGTTTAACACTCTGATAAATTGTACATTCTTTAAGGTCTGGGACTACTCCAAAATGTAATAGAATATAAATTCCTGAAAGGCAGAGGCAAATTTTACATCCAAATCTATTCACTACTTTTCTTTTCCTTCAGTACCACTTGTTCATCATAAGTACTCAAAAGAGGCTTTGGATATATATGCATATATATATACATATGTGAAATTTTATTTTAATTGACTCAGTGATTAATGCTTAATGATATTTATTTTAAATTTATTTTTAAAAGAAATTTATCCTTTAGCTGTATCCTTTATCGGGGACCCTCTCACTCCCAAATGCATAGTAGATAATTAAACAAACAAAAAAAACACATTTGTGCTCAATTTCTTCTTTTCCCATTTATTGTCATCATATTGGAATTTTGTGAGGAATTATTGATTAAGTTGAAAAAACTTAACCTTTAAATCTGGTCATTGCCCAAAGTCAGGAAAAACATAATGCAAAATTAATAGATTAACATGTTTGTTTACATTTCTATCCTCAATCAGTTATATTTGGTATACCTGGGCTTCCCTGGTAGCTCAGCTGGTAAATAATCTACTGTAAAGCAAGAGACCCCGTTTGATTCCTGGGTTGGGAAGATCCCCTGGAAGAGGGCAAGGTGATCCACTCCATAATTTTTGCAAGGAAAATCCCCATGGACAGAGGATCCAGGCTGGCTACAGTTCATGGGATCACAAAGAGTCGGACATGACTGAGCAACTAAGCACAGCACAGCAAAGGGATACCTAGGGGATAAACCTGTGTAGAGTGAAACAGCTGCAACTTAAAGTTTTTCTGACAATGTTAAATCTTTCTAATAAAGAATCTTGTGTATCATTATAAAACTCTAATAACTCTCTCCTAGGTCTGGGTGAACAGATTGTGTTAGTATTAAAATCACAGCAGTCATTCTAACATAAAAATCACCAAGGGAAAAATGAAGATATGAATGCAATAGGATTTTTTTACACTCTATAAAGTTTTCCTCTTGTTAAGCATTAAAGATTTTCTAGTGTGTGCCCATATTAGCACAATTCCTAAAATATCTGACAGTTGTTACACTGCCTATAATAAATGAACTAGTATTGAAGATAAAGAATGTACCTGCACTAGTCATTTGAAATGAAGTTGTTTGGAGAATGTGGAATTGCTTCCATCCTAAGAAAATCTTTACAGTTTATACAGGCACTTACTGTTTTATGTGCTTTCTATTGTGCAAGTTTGAAATGTGTTCTTCTTTTTTTTTTTGAATGTGTTCTTTCTGTTTATTCCTCTTAATTTTTCAAAATACACTCCTGCTCTTGTTGGAAGAGAGTGGTTTAAAGTCTATGCAGTGCTAACATAACTGTGCATCACAATACTTGGGCCTTACCTGGTTTCCTGATTAATCCCCTGTGAATGCCAACTCAATATCTCTTCCCACCATCTCATCTTTTATGTTTGTGGTAGATTAGGCCCATGCTATAAAGGTGATGGGCTTCCCATGTAGTGCAAGTGGTAAAGAAGCTGCCTGCCAGTGAAGGAGATGCAAGAGATGTGGGTTTGATCCCTGGGTTGGAAGATCCCCTGGAGGAGGGCATGGCAACCCACTCCAGTATTCCTGTCTGGAAAATTTCATGGACAGAGGATCCTGGCATGCTACAGTCTGTGGGGTCATAAAGAGTCAGGCATGACTGAAGTGCCTTAGCATGTACAAAGTGCATCTTGCTTTGAAACAGTGAATCTTTCATCTATTACTTCAGAGTTTAAACTGTACCCCTTTTAACGCAATCTGCTCCTCCATAATTAAAAAAGAAAAGGTCATATTGATAAAGTAAAGAGTATGAATTTAAGAAATAGAGACATCTTTAGGCTAATTGCTGCTGCTGCAATTAGCCTAAAGATGCTAAGTTGCTTCAGTCATGCCAGACTCTGTGCGACCACATAGACAGCAGCCCATCAGGTTCTTCTGTCCATGGGATTCTCCAGGCAAGAATACTGGAGTGGGTTGCCATTTCCTTCTCCAATGAATGCATACGTGCTAAATTGCTTCAGTCATGTCTGACTCTGTGCGACCCTATAGACAGCACCTCACCAGGCCCCTCTGTCCATGGGATTCTCTAGGCAAGAATATTAGAATGGGTTGCCATTTCCTTCCCCATTAGGCTAATTAAATTTCCTAAATTTAAATTATCCAAAGGTCCATGTGATTTTATTCTTTTCCTTGGCCTTTGGTAATCAGTAAGAGGTCATTAAAAATTTTATAGCAGATCTTTCCTGGTGGTCCAGTGGTTAAGAATTCACCTTGCAATACAGGGGATGTGGGTTTGATCCCTGCTTGGGGAACTAAGGTCCCATATGCCATGGAGCAACTAAGTCCATGTGTGGCAACTACTGGGTTCACTGCTCTCTGGAGCCCACGAGCTGCAAGAAAAGATCCCACATCCCACTTGAAGCAGCAACTCAATCAGAAAACGCATATTCCATCTCAGAAAGCCATGGTATTTGGTGGGTTATCAAGTCAGATATTCAGGTACAAAAACTTAACATATCAGAAGAGGGCTTTTTCCAGTGTGTGTCCAGAGCTTAAAGTCAGGGTCAGATTAGCTCCAAGGAGACCGTCTTAGTTTTGAAACAGAGTTACAGAAATTCATCCATATTATAAACATGACCTGATGTGTGAATATATGTGTGGGATCAATGTGATGAGAGATTCAGTGGCTAAAACTAAGTATGTATATGTGTATGTTAATGTCCATGTGTTGAAATACTTTACATGCTTAGGCTTTTGATGGCCTCTACTCCCCACCAAATATTCAGTTTGGCTGCTAGAGGTGTATTTTTCAAAGATATAGTGTTGTATTTGGATATGAGCTTAATTTTCTGAAGATACAAACTATTTGTGTAAAACTCTTGTTTTCCTCTGATTTTTAAGTGTATATAAATCATTATTATTATCTCTAAAAGGTGGTTCTGAAGGTCAAATTCTGCCAGCAGAACAACAACAGAGATAGAGTGCATTGTAAATATAGCTGCAAACCTAAAACTGCAGAGATCTTTAATGCTTCCCTTTGCACTCTTTGTTGGTGACCAATGTTGAGGGAAAGTGATTGCTTTCTTTCTTTTATCAGTTTCTATTTGTGGGCTAAACTTTGCTTTCTTATCTTTCTAATTTACTAGCCACAATGAGTTTAGCTTACTTGCTGATGACTGCACAATTTTCTGACTTCCTATAATGCTCTCTTTGATAACAAGGATAAACATGAAGATCTAAAGGTGCCTTCTGTGATTTAAAACCAAAAGCAAATCTTTAGCTGTCCTGTTAACTGAGGGCCTTGCAACTGATTTTCTCCTACTTTACTTCTGTATCTATGAATTCTATACAATGCCATCCCTATGGTTTTACATTAAAAATTTTTTATTTGGTTTACATAGGAGACTCATCACTAAACTATAGACATCTCAAGGGTAAAAATGATTGTTTTTGATGTAAGAGGGGTGAGTACGATTTTTATCTACAAACCTTGGTTTTTAAAACCTAAGTCTCACCCTCAACAGAGGAAGTAAATGAAAGGATACTGAAAGGTTCTGAGAAATCAAAAGTCAAATAAACTGTCATTATTTCATTATTCACTGCTGTTTGCTAATCCCACTGTCTGTGTCTGAAAGATCAGTCAAAAATCATCTCCTGAGGACAATCTAGTTGTTGACTACCTGTATGCTGACTTTAAATATAAATTGTCTCTCTGAAAATGAAATAAAAACAGTGATGGGTTATCAATTTTGTTTTTCAAGTAAAGTAGAAAATTTATAAAGTAAAGTTTAAGGACATTTATTTTTGAAAAACTGGGGAGTAATAATTTTGATAGGTGTATATCTTGGAACAGTCTTCCCTGGTGGCTCAGAAGGTAAAGAATCTGCCTGCAATGCAGGAGATCTGAGTTCAGCCCCTGGGTTGGGAAGATCCCCTGGAGAAGGAAATGGCTACTCACTCCAGTATTCCTGGCTGGAGAATCCCATGGACAGAGGAACCTTGTGGGGCACAGTCCATGGGGTCACAAGGAGTCAGATACAACTGAATGACTTACACTTTACACTTCAAGTCAGTTTTTATACAAATTTCCCAAACTTTTTGACCCAACAATCCTAAGAAATTGTTCTACAAAAATAATAACTTGAAAAAAATTCTTTAAGTAGAAAAATACATGCTGTAGTATTTGTTTCAGTCTTGTTTTTAATAAACATTGGAATCTGTCTAAACTGACTTTAGTAGGAAATTGGCTGAATGACGTATGAACATACATGCAACATACTATGTCAATTAAAAAGGAATTAATTTTATATATACTGTTCTGAAAAGGTGTACACATAACGTTTTAGCTTTAAAAAGCACCAAGGAGAGACCTTGTGGTCCAGTGGTTAATCCTCCAAGCTCCCAAAGCAGGGGGCCTGGGTTTGATCCCTGGTCAGGGAACTACCATAACTAAGAGTTTGTATGCTGCAGTTCAAGATCCAACATGTCCCCAGTGAAGATCGAAGATCCGGTGTCCCTCAGTTAAGACGGTGCAGCACCCAGCACAGCCAAATAGATTAAAAAATGAAAACAAAAATTTTAAAAGGGCTTCCCTGGTAGCTCAGTGGTAAAGAATCCCCTTGCCAAGATAAGAAGCACAGGTTCAATTCCGGGTCCAAGAAGATTCTACATGCCGCCGAGCACCTAAGCTCTTGTGCCACAGCTATTGACCGTATGCTCTAGAGCTCATGAGCTGCAACACTGTGCCCATGTGCCCTAGACCCATGCTCCACAAGAGAAACCACCACCACGAGAAGTGTGCATACTGCAACTAGAGAGTAGCCCCTGCTTGCTGCAACTGTCGAACAGCCCTCACAGCAATAGACTCAGTGTAGCAAAAAAAAAAAAAAAAAAAAAAAATTTTTAAAGCATTAAGGAAGAATTTGATTCTATTGTATTGAAAAACTTTGAAAAATATATGTATTGTAATATATATACTGCAAATTCATGTATATCTGACTTTATTTAAAATATACCAAAACTATGAATTTTGCAGGCCTAGAGAGAAATAAGAAATAATATATATCAAAAATTTAAAACTTATTCCTTTGGTGGACAAACACCAAGGTAAATTTCATTTGCTCTTTTTATTTACAATGGGTAATTTTTACTCTTGGATTCATATTTGTGTGTATGGAAGGGGTTCATTTTCAAACAATAATAATAATTTAAAAATCACCAATTTTGTACCTCTTAAAAATGGAGATAAACAAATCCTACTTTCAGTATTTGTATGAACAAAAGCAATTACATCTGTGAAATGCATGGCATATATTTTTGTCTTTCAAATTCACAGATGCATTATTATCAAGCTGTCATGCTCGATTATTGTTATGATGAGGACAATCTTATAATCAGTTTGCTATTCAAACAATTCACAATTATTCTCAAATGCCCACAGTGCTAAATTCTTTTGTAATTCATAAGATGATTATTAGATGATTATTAGAACCTTCCCTTTCTTAGGACTTCAGGAATTTATAAAATCAACAGTTATGAGAGTGTGTGCTGAGCCATACTGGAGAATAATCATGCATCCATTCTGACCCTTAGACCTCCTGATTCCCACTGGCAACCTTAATATACACTTCAAGGAATATATGTTAACTGCTACAAATTCAATTGACTTCAACTATATCCGATTTGTAACAATTGCTTAGTGAAATCTCAAGGCACTGTTTTACTTGAGTTTTATCTCTCACAGAAACCAAGCTCAACAAATACTCATTGCATTTATCCAATCAGTTATTTATATAATCACTCATTTTGTCATTCAGATCTTTATTTCTTCACAAAAGATAAGGAATAATTGCAAAGCTACGCTGGGAAGAGTATGGTAGTAGATTCAAAATATATTTCAAAAATGAGAAAATCAAGGTAGAAAAGAATTGAGAGACTAAACTCAAGATATGTGATCTATTTTGATATAAATGTCACATTTTCTCAGTGTCAACATGTTTTTGAAAAGTTGTCACAGTTGTATTCAGTATAATACACATTAAAGATCAGTTAATTCAACCTACCTAGAAATAGCTCAGTGACATTTAAAAATGTTTAAATTGTTATGTCACACCCATAAACCAGGTTCAGTTATCCTGATCAATGAGCCAATGTAGATGCTTTGAAAGAGGTAAAGCATTAACCCAAAGCGTAGATTAGTGTATAGGAAGCTGCTTTACTAATTAAAATAGAGCAACTTCAGTGAGAAAGGCTTCACTATATCATATTACTGGTAGAATTTTTTAATTGAAAATTTTTTTGTTTAATCTGATATTCCTTTCCTGATATTTCTCTGTATTTGTGGATCCAGAATTACTGATAACAAATTATACAGTACTTAATTCACTCTTATGTTCACATAATCTTAATGTTTATTGAATTTTGTTAATGGATGATGTTTAGCATGTTGCTGCTGCTGCTGCTAAGTCACTTCAGTCGTGTCCGACTCTCTGTGACCCCAGAGATGGCAGCCCACCTGCCTCCCCCGTCCCTGGGATTCTCCAGGCAAGAACACTGGAGTGGGTTGCCATTTCCTTCTCCAATGCAAGAAAGTGAAAAGTGAAAGTGAAGTCGCTCAGTCGTGTCCGAACCTCAGCGACCCCATTGACTGCAGCCTTCCCAGCTCCTCCATCCATGGGATTTTTCCAGGCAAGAATACTGGAGTGGGGTGCCATTGCTTTCTGCATTTTAGCATGTTAGAGACCTTAAAAACTATGAAGCCAATTTACTGGTGACTGAGCTCCCTGTCATTATCTAGCTCCTAGTTTGAAATATCTGAGAGCTGACCATCTTTGGGGCATACTGTTCTCACTGCCTGGAACCACACCTTAAGTTGCATATAGGTAAACTGAAATGTGTGTAGAGAAGCTTAACCAAAATGGTAAAAAAACAAGAGAAAGAGGCAAGGATATAAGGAATCATTAACCTAAAAAAAATGGGTATTAATTTTATATTTTCCCTCAAATGTTCAGGGGGATGTTACATAGAAGAAGGATTGAAAGTATTCTGTAACTTTCCAGATGATCAAACTGGAGTGCAGAGGTAAAAGCTACAGAAAGACCTGTTGGTAAACATTCTTTCTAGCTGGTAATGCTCTAGTTCCTTCCAGAGGTCATAGATGCTTCCAGTAACGCCTGTGTCATTATCTGGGTTTCTTATTTAATATTTAAAATAGGGAGGTGGGCTTCTACAACATGTCATTGGAGAAAACCTCTTAATTTAACATTATTATCAATTGTCAATTATATATCTACATAACTTTATTATCCCCTGAGATATATTTCTTATGCACAATATAGGATTTCAAATGCCCTGTGGAAGTTCAGATACCTGTCCTTGGCAATTTTACAGCATGATCAATATAGAAACTTAGTTGAATTTGGCTACACTTGTTATTAATGAACAGATGCTAATTGCAAGTGATTCATTTTTCTTTTAAGTGAAATTCAATATATTTTAAAATGTACTGGGCTTCCCTGGTGGCTCAGAGGCTAAAGCGTCTGCCTCCGATGAAGGAGACCCGGGTTCGATCCCTGGGTCGGGAAGATCCCCTGGAGAAGGAAATGGCAATCCACTCCAGTATTCTTGCCTGGAGAATCCCATGGATGGAGAAGCCTAGTAGGTTACAGTCCACGGGGTTGCAAAGAGTCAGACACGACCGAGTGACTTCACCTTAAAATGTACTGCATAAATTTTATTAGGATCCATGTTATATTTATTCATCTTTAGTTTTCAGAATTTAATATATTTTTATTTGTGAAAGCCAGGACTTTTTCTCACTTTTCTTTGGGACTCCTTTCCAGTTCTCTGCTCAAGAACCTTGCACAGGAAGAACGCTGCTGGAAAAGAGTAATTCTAGAGTGTGAATGTTCCAGAATTTGCTAGTTCCTTTTTTCCTTGAGATTGGAATGGCTAGCTCCTTTTTTCCTTTAGATTTCAATTTAGAGATTCACTTCCTCGGGAAGACTTTCCCTAACTCTAAAGGAAATATGTGATCACTCCCACTCCAGTTCTGTACTGATTTGATTTTATTGAATTTATCAAAAGTTGTAATTTTTTTCATCTTTAAAAAAATATGTTTATGATTTTTCATCCTTACTGGGAATGACATAGCTGAGATAATTTATATCTCATTCATCATTGGATTCTCTGCCTTTTAGCATATAGTTCCTGATGTATGTGCAGAAGTGTGCTTCAGTATATGTGCATATTTGGAAAGAGGTTTTGTGGTATATACTCCACAAATTAATCTTTTCATTTATTCATTAAACACATGTTTATTGAAAACTCTCTAAATTAAAAAATCCACTAGATCCAGGTAGGTGGCCTTTCATATAAGAGTGAGAAATGGAGTTACTGATCGATATGCCAAAATGAAAACTGAATATTTACTACCTAATCAAACTCATTACTTTTTCTCAAAGGCATTTGAGGTATCCTTTTTCTTCTCAGCCTGAAATTTAGTATAAATAGTTAAAAACTAGATCATAATTTAATTTTGTTTTTATCATTTATGGATATTAAGTTCAATCCCTGGGTCAAGAAGATCTCCTGGAGAAGGAAATGGCAACCCACTCCAGTACTCTTGCCTGGAAAATCCCATGGACGGAGAAGCCTGGTAGGCTACAGTCCATGGGGTCGCAAATAGTCAGACATGGCTGAGCGATTTCACTTTTTCTTCTCAACCTGAGATTTAGTATAAATAGTTAAAACCTAGGTCATAATATAACTTTGTTTTTATCACTTATAGATATTAAGTAGGAAACAGTGGTATATTAAGTTACATTTCCTATTTGAAGCAAAGAAGAAACATCTATGAAAAATTTGTAAGTAAGAAACACAAATTTTAAACAGAGGATAAGGATTTTTTACATAAATCTTGAATCAGTTAATTATCTATCTCAGATGCTTGTTTTATATTTAAGCTTCAAAAATGAAAGAGAATAGCTGTTAGAAGGTGATTGTGATAATTTTTGTTCCTAAGTCCTTTTCCTTTAAAATAATAGGCTGAGGGTAATCTCTCTTGTTATAATTAGAGAAAAACTGACTTCAGTCTAGCTTAGAGTCACTAAAACAGATTAAACAGAAACCCACTGAATCTCACAAATATTTTATTTGAGAGACATATATTACATAGCCTGGAATTTTACTGTCCTTTCAAAAGGAAACTTGGAATGGAAAGAGAAATAGATGCTTATTGACTAATGCAGGGAGGGTAACCTTAGGCATATATTTCATGTGATAATTGCTTTTCTTTTGCATTTAGGAACTACAGGCAAAAGCAAGAAAAATGTAGCTGGTTTTATTACCCAAAGGAAAAGCAATCACTATGCTTGTCAGGTCTATCTATGAACATTTCTCCCATCCTGGGAAATCTTTGAAAAATAAAATCATGTTGGTGGCTATCTTGCAGTGCACTCAATTAAAGTTAAGTTGTTAGATTTTTTCCCTAAGAAATGTCAGCCACTGCCATTACCAAGTTACTGACCAGGTCACATGGAAAATAAACGTGTTCACACTATTCTATCTGCCTTTGTCAGAAACTGAGCTAAAAAGAGGACTGATGAGTATCTCATGGATATTCATTCCGGTTTCACTCAGGGCAAATTATATTCATCCTGCAAACTCTCTGACCACAAACGATTCTCTTTTGCTGTAGCATTTACCTCTAAAATTGAGTACAATACAGAATGTTATCCTTTGAAAGTGGAGATCAAATGCAACTGGTTTTTACATAGACTGGATGGAAATTTGAAGAAAGCTGCTTCATCAAACATTAATTGAAAACGGATGCAATTAGAAACTGACTGTCCTATGGAGAGATTATAACTACACCTCTGATTTTAGTTACAGTGAAGGAGGGTAGTAGAAAGAAAGAATGAGTAAATGAGAATATAATTGGGTTTTTCAGTTTGTTCTATTTGTAAAATGTCACATTTCAGGGATTTTGCTGCCTTTCTTTTCAAGACAGAAGGTTAGATTCCGAAAAGCTTGTGTGGACATAGAAAGGGCAAATTGCCTCATCAGTCATCCACCCCATCTTCAACCACTCTAATCACTCTCATTCTGTACTCTGCTGAGACAAACCCAAGGCCAAAGTCTGCTGCTGGGATATGTGAAGAATTACATATATATATATATATATATAGAGAGAGAGAGAGAGAGAGAGAGACCAAAGAATTCCGAAGAATTAAAACAAAAACTACTGTTCTAACCTGAGATATGTTTTCAGAATGAGTTTCTGAAGTATTTTCTTATTCTAGACCTTCTATTTGTCAACATTTACCTTTTGTGACTGAGTTTTCTCTAATTTAGCCATTGCACCATATGATATTATTTCCAGTTATTTCAAAGAGCTCTAAAAATGGCTAAAGCTATTCAATGAACATTTCTTATGAACTATTTAACTTATTTGCCTGCTTCTAAAGTATTATTGAAGGGTGATAACATCATCTGAAGATGACTTCAGTTCCAGTGGCTATGCCTATTCAATGAATATTCATTAGTATGTTTTTACATTACTAATAATTCATCTCCCAAGAAGGATTCTATCACTATTTTGTCCACTAGTGTTTTCAAATAACTGTCAAGAATATTCAATATAATTGAGTTTACACTTATTACAATTATATTCAGGCTTTATAATATTTTATATTATCCTGCCTATGCCTCCATCTTTTTAACAATATTTTAGTTATTACAGGTTTCATTTATATGAGAGACAAAAAGAAGTTTGCACAGATCACATCCTTACTATATCTGATTATGTTTTATTCATTGAGCAGAGGAAACAGTAGTGACCAAAACAGAAAGAACAAGGATGGAAAAGAGGAAAAGTTCTTTATTATTTTCTTCCTCTCTCTCAGATGAGTAATTCTATTACTTTTGATTTGTTACTCAAGATTTTTTAAAGCTCCATATATGAATGCATTTTACTTGGATTTACTTTATTTTGTTATGACTGAAAACATTACTTGTCTCAGTAAGGTGATAAAGCATCAATGCAAAGACAACAGGAATGCATGACTCTCCAGGGAAGAAACTAGCTCAGCGAAGAAGTCAGGGCTTCCCCAGTGACTCAATAATGAAGAATCCGCCTGCCAATGCAAGAGATGCAGATTCAATCCCTGGGTCCGGAAGATGCCCTGTAGAAAGGAATGGCAACTCACTCCAGTATTCTCACTTGGAGAATTCCATGGAGCCTAGAGGGCTATAGTCCATGAGGTTGCAAAGAGTTGGACATGACGGTGACTAACACTTTCACTGTCTCATAATAAAGGTACACAATAAATCATTTAATGGAACTTGTTTGACTTAGAAGATTTTCCATTTGCAACATTGACTATAATCAATACAAGTATCAGTGGGGGCGGGAAGCTCTGGAGTCCACGAAGCTCTGGACTCCAGATGAGAAGTGGAATCATTGCTTGTAAAGGTCAATTTCTTGGTTATAACGGCTGAAATCAGTAGTATGGAATTAAGAGCTAAAATGTCCAGTGGTAAGCTCTATCTCCTGGAACTTTGACTTCAAAATATTAACTACAATTTATGATAATTTAGGACTTTTCTTATTACTCCTTGTTTATCAATTTTTGAAAGTACATAATCAGAGAATTACACAAAATGAAAGCTGAAATTGTACTATGATTTATCAAATCAAATGTATTCATTCTAGAGGCAAACACACACTTGATACATCCCCTGTGTTTAATTCTGCAAATGTTAAATATGATTTCAAACACTCTTCAAACATATGTTTATTTGTCAATTAAATATATATAATTCTGTTTCAGGTGTATATTGCACACCTCTTTCTAACAATGTAGTATTTGTTTATTTGCCTTATGCTGAAGGCAATCTCCAAATATTTCCATTGTCTTATTAAATAAGGACACTACAGGGAAGGGAAAAGACAGATAGTGTGGATGAGTAATTTGCCTTCAAAACAGGTAAATCTAATTTGAAGATCACATACTAAGCCTGTATCACTCTTCAGGTAATATTTTACTGGAAAGTAATGGAGAATTTGCTTTATAGTATAACCAAAGAAAGACAAAAACCTGCTTAGATAACTGTCTAGACACACTGCCAGTTTGAAGTAGGGCCAATTGGGGTAACTGACAATATGGGAGCAGTAAGAGTTGGAGAGAATACCTTATATTTTCATATAAGATTTATTCTGTGGGTTGAGTTTTGCAAAAGAGGAAAAGAATTTGGCAAGCAAAAGCGCCAAAAATGCTTCAGACAGTATTTTTGTTACTCTTCTGAATTTTTTTTTTCTCAGACAATATCTTGAATAAGTTTAAATCTGTGTTTCATACCTGTATTGCATATATCAAGTAAAAAGCCTATGCTATATAAAATAAAGTATATACAGGTAAAAAAGAATATGATTGGAAGTCTTCCTTTTATTCTAATATCAGGGAGATTCCTCTGAAGGTTGATATTGACAATGAAAGTAATTATTCTTTTTCAAAGGCAATGGGAAAACTGAGATTTTAATTGTATAGATACCTGCCCACTCTCAAACCCCTCCTCAGATACCTTTAAAAGTATTGTCAATCAATAAAGGTTTCTACTATCTAGACAAAGAATCTCCTACGGCAAAATAGCTGCTTCTTCCCAACTACACATATTATAGTAATGTTAAATACTTTACTTACCTGTCCCATTTTTTTCATATCCTGTTCTACATAGATTTCTAGTTTATTCCCAATGAAAATTGCATTGCTATATGTTCAGTTGTATGAATTAAGGTGGGAAGGTTCACCTGCTTACTCAAGTCTTTGTGTTTTCTTTGTTTGTTCATCTTTATTCTGATAGTAACACTTGGCTCTGTCCCTAAGGTCAGATGACTTGGCAGATTTATTTTGGATACTATTCTATAGTCCTAGAGTTCAATATGAAAAAAAAAGAAAAAAAGAAAATGTACATGTGAGTTACCATTGGTGACTGGAATGAGCATGTAGAAATTGACCTACTTTATGATCAGTTAAAAATCAGAATATCAATTTAACTACCTCTTATTCCAAAAGGTCAGGGAAGACACTCCTTATTTAAGACTATTAATTCCACTATTTTCAGCATAATTTTTTAAAGGTAAGCTATTTCTTTGGAAAAACGTATTGCTTTCCTGCTTTTCTGCTGTCTCTTATACACATCTAGATGTGTATAAGAGACAGATATAATTGAGTTTACACTTATTACAATTATATTCAGGCTTTATAATATTTTATATTATCCTGCCTATGCCTCCATCTTTTTAACAATATTTTAGTTATTACAGGTTTCATTTATATGAGAGACAAAAAGAAGTTTGCACAGATCACATCCTTACTATATCTGATTATGTTTTATTCATTGAGCAGAGGAAACAGTAGTGACCAAAACAGAAAGAACAAGGATGGAAAAGAGGAAAAGTTCTTTATTATTTTCTTCCTCTCTCTCAGATGAGTAATTCTATTACTTTTGATTTGTTACTCAAGATTTTTTAAAGCTCCATATATGAATGCATTTTACTTGGATTTACTTTATTTTGTTATGACTGAAAACATTACTTGTCTCAGTAAGGTGATAAAGCATCAATGCAAAGACAACAGGAATGCATGACTCTCCAGGNGAGAAGGTTGAAAAAGTGGTGTTAACCTCAGAAGGAAAAGGTAACTAGTCGTGATAGTTGCAAAGGAAAATGGATGTAGACACTTTCCTGCAGTGGAATTAAGTTTGAGGGCATGTGCCTGGCAAACAGAGGCCATCGTCAAACACATTAATCCTCTTCTGTTTATTTGTTTAGAAGTTTTTACTTTTATCAGTTATCCTCGCACATAGTAAAAAGTGTCAAGTGTTTCAACAGGTTAATTTTGAGAAATAGCATCTCACTGACATTCTTTCTCAGCAGCAATTTCTTCTATTTCTTTTAGCTGATTACTTTGAAAATTGACTCAGTGTATCCAGATAATGGCCTTCTATTATTAGTTCTTTTTGGTATTTTATTGTTGTTTTGGGTTTTTTTTCATTTATTTTTAGTTTTGGAACATTACCTTTTGACTTCTCACTATTGAGAATAAGGGCTTAGCAGTGTCTTCCTTGTTTATGATTTTTCTTCTGGAGTTAATTTTGCTTTTTTGTTTGTTCAGTTTTCATATGTGAATGTCTCTAATTCAACCCAAACTTTTGCCAATTGCCTGTATCATCTCTCAAGGCCTTTTGGTGCAACAGGTCTTCTGAAGACTTAATCTATATGAAAAAGTCTCTTTCAGAATCATCTCACCTGTATTACATTCTGGATGGGCTGTCCCACGTATCTGTCATCCTGGAGTCTCCTTTGCACATCATTAGAGGGCTTCTTTATCATACTGCTTTGTTTCTTTCATTTATCCATCCATTATTTCACATATTCACACTTACTGACTGTGTAAGCAATTTTGGAGGCACTGTATACTGGGGATGTAACACAATTTATCGCTCTCATTGGCGTTATATGATCAGTTCAGTTCAGTCACTCAGTCATGTCCAACTCTTTGTGACCCCATGGACTGCAAGCACACCAGACTTCTCTGTCTATCACCAAATCCCAGAACTTACTCAAACTCATGTCCATTGAGTTGGTGATGCCTTCCAACCATCTCATCCTCTGTTGTCCCCTTCTCCTCCCACCTTCAATCTTTCCCAGATTCAATCTTTTAATCAAAAGCGAATAGCCTGCAATAATATTCTCCACTTCTACTTGNACTCAAACTCATGTCCATTGAGTTGGTGATGCCTTCCAACCATCTCATCCTCTGTTGTCCCCTTCTCCTCCCACCTTCAATCTTTCCCAGATTCAATCTTTTAATCAAAAGCGAATAGCCTGCAATAATATTCTCCACTTCTACTTGGATGCCTAATACCAAGTACAAGAAAAAAAATAGAGACTCATGGTATTTGGTAGATAAATACATGATCAGAGTTTATCATGTTCTGTTTGAGAGAACAATCTGAGAAATCCAACAGAATTTCTTTACTTTTCATCTTACTAGTCCATTCTAGAGAGTTTATTCTAATGTCCAAATAGAGAGTCCATTACTAGTCCATTCTAGACAGTTTATTCTACTGTCCAAATAGTGTTTGGGAGGCCCTAAAGGTGAAACCTCTTTCAGAAACTTTGGAAGCTTCAGTAAGATTTTTCTACAAAAAAGTATTAATGAAGTTTTCTAGTGACTAAAAACAAGTTATGTGAACTTTGAGGACCACGGAAAACATGTGTTTATTTAAATAATTTTATTTATATATGTACTGAAGTGAAAAAAATACCAATAAGATTAAATAGGAAAAGAAAAATACAAAAAAGCAAAGGTGCCATTCATATTGTCTTCACCTTCAAGTATCCATGAAATCAAAATCAAAATCCCAAAGCTAGATATAAGTTTGCATTAAAGAGAATGGTGCTATATCTTACATATTTACTTTTTTTCCCCCTAAATAGTCTGAAGTATAATGTTAGTAATTAACTTTTGTTTCTCAAATAGTAAGTACTTTGACTCGTTCTGAGAAAAGCTTTTTATAGGTAAATTTTTGGAACTTTGTACATATTAAAATATCTTTATTCTCCAGAAATGCTTAATTAATATATTAGGTCATTATAGAATTTTAGGTAGGAAATACCATCTTTCATAAATAATTTTTAGAATTGTAAAGAAGTAATGCCATTTGATTCCTGATCTTTTGCTTAGGACTCATTTTCTTTCTCTAGAATCTTTTAGAAGCTTCTTTTTGCCCCCAGTTTTCAATAATTTCTGCATGATGTTTGGGTCTGTCTTCCCTGAAAGTGAAAAGTGAAAATGTGAGTCACTCAGTCGTTTCCAACTCTTTGCAACCCCATGGACTATACAGTCCACGGAATTGTCTAAGCCAGAATACTGGAGCGGGTAGCCTTTCTCATCTACAGGGGATCTTCCCAACCCAGGGATTGGATCCAGGTCTCCCAGATTGTGGGCAGATTCTTTACCAGCTGAGCTACAAGGAAAGCCCAAGAATACTAGAGTGGGTAGACTACCTCTTCTCCAGGCGATCTTCCCTGTCCAGGAATCAAACCGGGGTCTCCTGCATTACNAACCCAGGGATTGGATCCAGGTCTCCCAGATTGTGGGCAGATTCTTTACCAGCTGAGCTACAAGGAAAGCCCAAGAATACTAGAGTGGGTAGACTACCTCTTCTCCAGGCGATCTTCCCTGTCCAGGAATCAAACCGGGGTCTCCTGCATTACAAGCTGATTCTTTACCAACTAAGCTATCAGGGAAGCCAATAAAATATTCCCTACCTTTTTTTTTTTTTCCCTTACCCAGAAGTCCAATTTGGGGGCATTATTTGAGCCTTTTGGAAATACCTAATATTCTGCTCTTTTCTCTCCTATAATCCATCTCTTTCACTCTTTCCCATAATATCTAGGAGATATCTTTAGCATTTACTTAGAACACATTATTGCGTATTTTAGCACTAACACCAAAATGTTAATGTGCAAAGTTCCTTTTAAATTTGCTGAATGTTTCTTTACCAAAGGACTTCTTTCTTGTTCATAGTTCCTTTATCTTATATCTTTCTGGTATATACTATTTTTACATTTTCTTTCCTCTGTATGTAGTTAATTTTTTTTATAATGTTTTCTTTCTTTTCATCTATTTTGATTAGCATCTTGCCTATCAGTAGCTTTCAAATCTTTTTAGTATTCTTTTTCATATTTAAGACTGTAGCACTATATAGCCTGTGAAAGCGCTGAGCTTGTGAGTGGAAAATGCAGATACAAGCTTTAGTATGGAGTGATCTAACAGCATTTTAATTAAGGATGCACTATCATGTTCCTTCTTTTCTTCTCCTTTTTTTCCTTTCCTTTCTGTCCAGTACTGTTCCATCTCTTCCCTTCTCTTAGATTGCTAAAATTCCTGATAGAAGATTCTTCAAATATTTTTCATGAAGAGTAAAGCCCTGGCTTCCGTGTTTTGGTCACCTATTGAAGGAAGGGTACCAAATATAAATGAGCACCCCTTATGAGAATGCTCACATTTTCTTCAGTCTAAAGTATGGCGCCTAACTTGCCTATTATGAGGCTCTGTTGCTACTTAGTCTTTTTAACTTTTTTATCCCCACAATAAACATACATTTGTTTTGCAAAATGGAGAAGAAATCACCTTGCTAAGCAAAGCAGAGAACGGAATTTGGATTCTAGAGTGATTCTTAAACAGGTTTTCAGCTATTAATAGTTTTCCTTAGTCTATCCTTGTCCTTCACCCTGCATTCAAGATTGCCTAGTGACTTTCAAGATTCTATGGAAAATATTAAATTGGCTATGAATTGACCCTTTTTGTTCAGGTTTCTAAACTTTGTTATGTATAGTCTCACTCATTTTAATGTTTTCCAGCTTCTACAGTTGTGATGCCACTGTCTTTTTTCTCTTTCTTTTCACTTTTTTGGGTTAATTATTTAAAATTCACATTATTGTTCATTTGGTAGAATTTCATTAGGCAACAAAATAGATATATGTATTTAATCAGCTATCCTTAGTTTATACTTACCTTCAGCTTTTTTTTTAAATTATATTGGGAAGATTATACTAATACTATTACAATGTCTGTCACAGAGTTAATTCTCGATATGCATTTGCTAAACTAGCTAACACATGAAGAATGAATGAATAAATGAACAAAGAAATCTTGACTGTCTTTCTAGTGATATTGATGAGCAAATTAGTAAATATAATAGTAAATAAAAGCATTTGGGAACATATGTAGAATATTTGCCACTTACAATTGAAGGTTAAAATTTGAAAGAACATGTATTATGAGCAGTGAACAGATGGCTGTGGATATGAAGTTAAAAATAGGTTTTTAAAATTCTCATTGTTGAAGACATTGGATCTTACAGTATGCAGAATAATGTAGTTAGACAAGCATTTGTCTGATCAAAATAATTTTAGCTGAAATATCAGAGGAGAGAGTTTTCAAAACAAACTAGTCTTCACAAAAGAAGGAGATATGTCATATAAAATATCGTGACAGCGAGGATGCGGAAGGTCATATAGAGATATAAAGATATGATATATGAGTGTCAGTAATTGTTTATCAAAACTATGCAAATAAAATGAAGACCTGATCTTTTGTAAAAGCAAGTATATGTATTTCATAGTTATGCCAGAAATTCAGTGAAATGGAGCTCAGAATATGGCTCTTGCTTTGAAGAAACAATTCTAGTCAAAGAGGTTGGATGTAAGGAAGTACATAGATGCAAAGTAATCTACAAACCCAGTTGGGACAGTAGTACTCACTAAATATCCAATTTATACCCCAGTTCTTGCAATTAAGCAAGACTAATGATATACATAGTTCTGAGCAATAAATTACAGACATACATGATGTGTAATGTTTCTGAGACAGAGCACTGAAAATATACACATGATTTTCTAGCTGGCACACAGTGAATCAGTGAATTGTGAAGTTCCAGGTAGTAGAGATCCTATCAACCTGGAGATTGAATAAATACATGGAAAAAGAAATTCTCCTCACTACCAGACCTACTTCAGCGTGTATTATGAGCAGGAAATATACTTTCTGTGTTGTTTCTTATAAGCAATTTACATGTTATGCTTGATTTACTAGTGCAATATGACTGCCTAATCAAGATAAATTCATGAATGAACTTAGTAAAGATTATTAGAATGATAGAATGCACAGTTTAGCTCGGTTTTAGCAATGAAGAAAAATACATATGTGAAATAAAATTTTACATTTTGATTGGAAGTTGTATTCAATTAAAGCAGAAGAATTGATCTTTTTTTATTTTCATGGCTGAAAGTCAATAATTTCAAGATCTGGTCTGTTTGACTAATGAATGATTACCAAACAAGAGTTAAAGCATGGCACTAAATTATTGGCACAAACTGATCATGATTAAAAAATATAAATACATAGTAGGGTGTAAAGGATCTTCACTGTAGCTCAGATGGTAAAGAATCTGCCTGCATTGCAGGAGACCTGGTTTCCATCCCTGGGTCAGGAAGATCCATCGGAGAAGGGAATGGCAACCCACTCCAGTATTCTTGCCTGGAGAATCCCATGGAGAGAGGAGCCTGGTGGCCTATAGTGCATGGGGTTGCAAAGAGTTAGACATGACTGAGCGACTAACACTGGGCACTATTAAGATGTATAATCAGATATATGAACTTCAGGAAATATGTTAGGAACTTCACAGAATAAAAAGCATCACAGCATGGGCTGAAATAATAAAAAGATATAGATTGAAGATAGAGCTGTTTGCAAAATAACAAAGTAATGTTAAAATATCTAAGAAATAGTAAAAGGAAAACAAGGAGCTGAAAATTTTTCCAGAATCATATAGATTGCTATTCCATCAGTTTAGATTTTTAAAGGATCAAGAAACAGAAGAGCAAATAAAAAATACTGACTTAAACCTCAGAGGATATTGACAATGAGATTAGACTATAAATGAGACAACCAGAAACAGAAGGTTTTTAAAATTTGTTTTGGTCATAAAAAAGAGAGACCTACAATTGAGGCGATGTTTATAGAAAACAAAATTAAACAGAACTCAGTTTTATTTTGCTGCATCAAAGATGTTCTTGAAAATGAGAAAGATAACATCTTGCTTTAATGAGGAAAACAAATGAGATAGGGGTACATGAAGAGACTACATATGTAATTTAATTTCATCATAAATGCCAGGCTTGTATAGATTAATAAAATAGTATAAAAATATATGTTTATATCTGTACCTCTCTTTCTCTTACATCGTAGGATTGGTTGTTGGAAATATTAAAGAAATCATGGAGACTGTGAATAGAATCAAACCAGAAGTTTGCAGTTTTCAAAAAATATGAATTCCAAGATTTATAAATTAAGTAAAATAATCTTCTCTAGAAAAAAAAATGTTAGAAAATGGACTCTTAAGCAAAGGCATTAGAGTAATCATAAAGGAATTTTAGGGTACTAAGAACCAGCACTAATTCAATAACAACCAGTCTTGCCGAATTAATGTACTTATTTACTGGAGTTATATTTCTGAGTTGAAAAACTTTAACATACTCTCATGTAATGCATATTGTCGCAAATTTTTAAGTTGATGATTAAATAGAATTATGAACATTCTGACCTCTTTGCCAAATACTAGTGAAGGTAATGGATAGATGTCTGTTTTCTTGTTCTATAGTTGGCATCCTCAAATTTTTTATCACGATTCTAATGAATTGTAAAGGCACGTTTATTGAATTTCGTAATGACACAGCTCAGAAAGTATGCTATTTCTCTGCAATAATGAATCTCTCTATTGAAATAAATACGAGATGACTAAAGTAAAGTTGAGCAAGGAGAAATCTAAGGTTTGTCAGATGACTCAAATTCAAATTTACAAAATAAAAGCATAGTAAACATAGGAAGGGAGTTTTATTTCCACTCTACATGACTTGAAGAACCTGACATTCATCCAACAAGTATCTGTAACTGTCTACTATGTGCCAGGAACTTTGTACACTGAGGATCTGTCAAACAATAAATGAGATCTTAATCCTAGAGAAGGAAGAAACCTATACAAATTTTCAAATTTTTCAGAATGTCTAATTCAGAAGGGAGATTATACTTTTCTGTTTAGTTCTAAGAGATAGAACCAGTGGCCTAACGTCTAAGTATTCAATATAAATAAATCCTTTCTATCCATTCAAACTGCTCATCAGCAGAATAGGATGCTTGGTAAGTTTGGGGCCCCATCTCTTTCTAGCAGATTCTTATCTGGAGTGGATGTTGTTCTGGTGTGAAGGATGCTGTTTGAGTCTCTCAGAAGATGCTTTCTATTATCCCTTGCAAGACCTTATTGTTATATTAATCTTAGCACAAAATACTGAAATATATAGCATGGATGCTTTTACTTCTTTAAAATTACTTAGTTCATGGCTAGCAGAGAATTGGGGACATAGTCAATTTAAGTAACTTGAGTTTCAATTACAAAAACACAAATGAAGTTTTGAGAAATAAAGCAAGCACTGTGTAAGAGTATTGAATAGTATATTTTATACAGCAATGAGGTGTTATTGCAACATTTTGTTTTACTCCACGGTGTGCATTTAAAGAAAGACACTTTGGTTAAACTCAAGGTGCAGGGTTTTCAGCTCTTATATTTTCTCATAAAAATACCATAGTTCTAAATGGGAGTCCATCGGGACACGAATGCATTGCTTGTTTTAGTTAAGGGAGAAATCTTCCATAGGAAGGGAGTTAGATGTATGATTTTGATTCCCTGCAGGAGAGAAGAGTTGACATCATTAGTATTAAAAACCCATCAATGACCAGCATGTCACTGAGGCTGTAGTTGGAATGCTAAGTGATACTGAAACACAAATATTTTCAGGGTCATTTGCAAAAAGAGAGTAGAGTCAGAAGTAGACACTTTTAGACTTAGTGAACAAAAAAGGAACTTGGAAAACAAAATAGTTGAGTTTGCAGAGGTATAGCTCTATTTCAAGGTTACTGTTAGTTAAAGAATTGACACTAACGCTAAACCTTTTCCCACAAATGAACAACACAGGAGAGACATGAAGTATGTTCACTGTTTATTCTGCTAAAAGTTTAGCCAATAGATTCCACACAGATTCTGGCTTAAAAGGTTAGAAAATCCTTGCTATTCTAATTATTATTTCCCAGGGTGACCTCTAGAAGATTCAGGTGAAAAAGAACAACAATGATAAAGACAGCACAGAAAATCTGAGCAATTCCACTTTCATTAGACAAATTTATATTTGAAATGGAAAATCCAAAGGGAGAACATAGGTCATTGTATGGCAGTTTAGATTATTTTTAAACTCATACATTTTAACTGTAACTCCTTTACAAAACATAACTGTGTTTTAATTAATATTTTACATGTTTTGATTTCACATGCTAATATCTTACAATTATGCTTCTCTTTGTTGTTTTCCAGCCCTCAAAACTATGAAGGGGAAGATAACTTGCCACCCCAAAATATGTCTCTGTCATAAGGATATTGTGCTTTGGTTATTTTTCAAAAAACAGCAGACAGGGGAGAAGCTCTGAAAACCAAGTAGAAACTACCCTTTTGAAAGGTACATTTATGTTTATAAAGGAAATCTCCATTTGTAAGGGAGTCTTCCTATTAATATACCAGAAAGTGTGTGTGTGTGTGTGCGCGCGCACGCACGTGCATGCACTCAGTCCCTCAGTAGTGAATGACTCTTTGCAATCCCATGTACTGTAGCCCATCAGGCTCCTCTATGCATGGAATTTTCCAGGCAAGAATATTGGACTGGGTTGCCATTTCCTCTTCCAAAATATCTTCCTGACCCAGGGATCAAATATCTCCTGCATTGGCAGGCAGATTCTTTAACACTGAGCCACCTAGGAAGTCCCCGGCAGGCAGAGAAGGGTGCCTCAGTCTCTGTTGTAGTCACTTAGTCGTGTGTTGGATACAACTGAGCAAGTAAATGACAAACAAGGACAGCTGGCTCCTCCACCCCTAATATTTTCTTTTGTCTTTTAACTGGAGATGATATTTAAAATGGTGGACTGGGTTATTTTAGGGAGCCAATCAGTTTTCCAGAGTCTCTCCCAATTATGCAGGAGGTATACATGCTTTCATACTTCTGATTTTTTTCCCTGTTAATCTATCTTTTAATACAGGGTGGTCTCAGCAAGAAGCTAAAAAGTAGAAGGAAAATTATTTTTCCTCCCCTACAACTGCCTTTAGGTTCACTTTTTATGCTTCATTCGTGGAAAGAATAGAGAACCTAGATGGAGCGTAATTCTGAAATTTCTAACTGCCAGTGCCATTTAATGGCGTGCATTACCCCAAGCAAAAAATAACTTTCTTCTTTTTGTTCATTTCTTTAGAGATAAGAGTAGCAAGTATTTGCCAAGTTTAATAAGTCTTTAGAGTTTGAAATTGAGGATTTATCAGTGTACTTAAATTTCAAGGCATAAATACTATTTGGCTATCATAAACTTTACAAATGATAAGAAAAAAGAAAAGCTCTAAATAACTCAGCAGTAAGTTCATCAGCTTAGCTTCATACTCTCCCTTTCTTTCAAGCTAAGCCAGTAGAACCACTGTGGCCATAACTCAAACAGAAGAGAGTAAAGAAAGTTGAAGTTGAAATGAATATCCATATATATATATTCATTTCTATATTCTGTCTAAGCAAGTGTCTTTTTTCAAATATTGACATACATAGGAACATAATAGAATCTGGGGATTCTATTAAAATGCAGATTCTGATGAAATGAATCTGGGCTAGGTAGGGAGGCTGAGATTTTCATTTCTAATTAATTCAGGTTATGGGGATGTTTCTGGACCTAGATCACACTTTTAATTAACAAGGGTCTCTTATCTTAGTTTCTTTATTCTTCTCTTGATGCTGTTGATCTAAAGAAAACTAAGCAACACAAAAGTTGTGGATTTAAGTTGTATTCAGGGACCTTACTGAGGACTACAGCCTGAGACACAGTCTCTCAGTAGTTCTAAAGAAACTGCTCCAAAGAGGTAGAGGGAGAAGCCTAGTTTATATATGATTTTTTGGCAATAGAATGCATACAATCAAACATACATCTTGGTAAAAGATGACTGCTATTCACAAAGACAGATTAACTCAATTTAATGATTTTAGTGGTTTTATTTGTATGGAAAGTTGCAAGAATCTGGGTTTATTAAAATTCTTCCTGAGATATACATCTAAGGGGCCTATTCTCCCAAAACACAGTGCTCCTCATCCTGTTTCTCTTCCCAAATTCCTNACAGATTAACTCAATTTAATGATTTTAGTGGTTTTATTTGTATGGAAAGTTGCAAGAATCTGGGTTTATTAAAATTCTTCCTGAGATATACATCTAAGGGGCCTATTCTCCCAAAACACAGTGCTCCTCATCCTGTTTCTCTTCCCAAATTCCTCTCAAAGTACACTGAGGGTCAGTAACTACAATGGCCAATGACTTAGAGCTGGGTGCTGGGCAATACTATTTATTCTTGGTTTACATTGTCTTCCTAATGTTTGAGTAGTTCTCAATCATGGATAGCCTTGGCCTGCAGCAGCATGAAACAAGGTTTTTGGTTTCTGGACAAAGACTGAGGTCAGGTCACGGTGGTAACAACACCAAATCCTGACCCCCAGACCAGTGGGCAGTGATCAGGCCCTGGCCCTTCNTAGCACTTCATTTGTAATAGGCCCAAACTGGAAATTACCTAAATATCCTTCAGTGTGTTAAGCAATCTGTAACATACCAATACCATGGAATACTAATCAGTGGTTGAAAGGGAAAATACACTGATACATGCAACAACTTGGATAAACCTTAAAGAAATTATCCAGAGTGAAAAACTATAACCAAATATCAAACTTTGATATATAGTGAATATATATAAAATACATATAACAGTTTTTAAATTAATTAATTTGACTGAATTGGATCTTTGTTGTAGCATGTGAGATCTTGCACTGTGGCACTAGAGCTTAGTTGCCCCCCAGCTTGTGGGATCTTAGTTCCCAGATTGGAGATTGAACCCCTGCCCCCTCCAATGGAAGGTAAATTCTTAAACACTGGGTCACCAGGGAAGACCCTATGTATAGGTTTCTTAAAAATCTAACCAGTAACAGTTCAGTTCAGTCACTCAGTCTTGTCCAACTCTTTGCAACCCCATGAATCACAGCATGCCAGGCCTCCCTGTTCATTACCATCTCTCGGAGTTCACTCAGACTCACATCCATTGAGTCCGTGATGCCATCCAGCCATCTCATCCTCAGTCGTCCCCTTCTTCTCCTGCCCCCAATCCCTCCCAGCATCAGAGGCTTTTCCAATGAGTCAACTCTTTGCATGAGGTGGCCAAAGTACTGGAGTTTCAGCTTTAGCATCATTCCTTCCAAAGAAATCCCAGGGCTGATCTTCAGAATGGACTGGTTGGATCTCCTTGCAGTCCAAGGGACTCTCAAGAGTCTTCTCCAACACCACAGTTCAAAAGCTACAAGCTTGTGATAAATCCTCTGGCTACCAAAGGGCTCCCCGGCCCCTGTGTCAGCCTTTCACTCATAGCATTGTGTTGGGCCAGCCGCCCACCTTCTCTTGCTCGTAGCCTCATGCTGAGCTTCGGCCTTCTTGGCCTGAGCCCTGAAACTGCTCAGGGCCCACCACACCCTTGTGGGCCCACATGATCCTGTGCAATGCGGCTGCAGCAGGGGCTAGGTAGCCTGGTTAGTGGACTCATCTCCCTGTGGGCTCAGTCCTCTCCAGCGTAGAGCACCACCTACGGCTTCTGCTGCTCTGGACTCTTCTAAGGTCTACCAGGGTCTGGGTCATCCCAGCAGTCTTCTGATCTAGAGTCCTGTCCTTCACTGTAGCCCTCATTCTCCCATTCTTCCCCTGCCTTCTCTGTCTCCTGTAAGCCTGTGTTTCTGAGGCCTCATTGTGTCCCACTCCAAGCCTGTCTGCGTTTTTACAACCCACCCCTCACCCTGCTGTGCATCCAGGCTGGGTGATAAAAGGGCACAAAATCACATCCAGATCTTTTATAAGCAAAGAAGCTTGTAATTAGGTGGAAACACAAGGTTATTTTTTCAAAGACATGTTACTAAGATTGGGCAGTCATGTGCCTCCTTCTGTCCCAGGAGACCCTGCCACTGAATGAGACCTTTCTTAAAGGTCTGGGTCTTTCTAAAAGTTTGGTTTATGTAATTCATAAACGTAACCCTAACCTTGAAATTTTATAACTCCAATATTTGTTTGAGACTACTGTTGACAAGCACATCTTTACTCAGACTAAATAGATGGATAAATAGCTATTGATTTCCATCAAGATAGATTTATGTCAAGAAATTTTTCCTTTATACTCATTTTGCCAAAATCTATATGGATTTCTCATCAAAACATTTTGGCCAGTCATGCTAAATGTTAAACTCTTTTCCAAACCACCTGGCATTTTATCAAATGAGCAATACCTGAATGAGTTATGGGATCAACACATCACAAAAATTATCTTCTATAGTAATACAGAGTTTTCTCTTACATGTCATTTTTAAGAAGACAAGGTATTTCTGTGGCTTATGAATAAACTGAATTGCTGACACGTTTGTTACTTGCCACTCACCTGCACCTATACAGGCGCCTGTCAACCAGCACAGTCTACACAGTTAGCAGTATTAATTGATCATTCTGTAGGCTGTGTCTCAGAGAAGCTAAGCCCAGTGTAATGTGAGAGCAGGATGGCAGATGGCTCAGGCACATCGAGCTGGCTTGAGCTCGTTGAACTCAGTAGAGGTCTGATATGGCCAGTAGTAACAACACAAACGGTGCTACAGAAGACTCTTGACAGCCCCTTGGACAGTAGGGAGATCAAACCAGTCAATCCGAAAAGAAATCAACCCTGAATATTCATTGGAAGGACTGGTGCTGAAGCTGAAGCTCCAAAACTTTGGTCATCTGATGCAAACTGACTCATTGGAAAAGACCCTGATGCTGGAAAAGATTGAGGGCAGGAGAAGGGGGCGGCAGAGGATGAGATGGTGGGATAACATCATTGACTCAATGGACATAAGTTTGAGCAAACTCAGGGACATAGTGAAGGACGTGGAAGCCTGGCGTACTGCATTCCATGGCGTTTCAAAGAGTTGGAGCTGACTTAGCAACTGAAAAACACCAACAGCGCAACGCACTTGCAGAGATTCAGACGTACCTTTAAAGCTATCTTGACTTTATATCACCTTCCAGAAAGGATGATCTTCATAATAAGTTCAGTTAGCTTGAACTGATTCAACAATGATTGCTGTGTGTGGAAGAAAAAGATTCAAACCGAACATCCCCAGGGAGGCTGGACATTCGTGCCTTGTCTTTGCAGCCAGCCCACAGTGGATTGTGAAAATTTAATCTTTGATAATTGTGAACAGTAGCTGCTTCAACCAGTTAACTTTCGAAGATGAATTGACTCAGGATGTTCTAAAATTCCTGACATAAGCAGTAATTTCTCAAAACTTTTTCTTGGTCGTAGGAGGAGCACAAATTATTAATGTCCAACTTAAGGAGCAGCCGTTCACAGGCTACAGATTCCATATGTGAAATTTAAATCTCTGAGCAGCGACTGCTGGTGCTGGGAAAAGTGCACCTTCGGTAATCCCACAAGTCCAGCTGTCCCTGTCTTATTTACAGCAGGGACTGTGAGAAACTCTAACATGGCACATGTTTTGTCCCCCTGATGGCAATGTAAGCCAAGTAGGGATCCCAACACCAGCAATTACATTTCAGTGGCACAAGCCTGCGTATGTGCATGCTCCAGCGCACAGTCGTGTACGACTCTTTGTGACCCCATGGACTGTAGCCCGCCAGGCTCCTCTGTCCATGGGATTCTCCAGGCAAACATACTGGAGTGGCTTGCCATACCCTCCTCCAGGGGATCTTTCTGACCCAGGGATTGAACCCACGTCTCTTAGGTCTGCAGCGTTGGAGTTCTTTACTCCAACGTGGGTTCTTTACCACTAGCGCCACCTGGGAAGCCAAAAATATGTCCACACCCTGCTCCTCTGAACTGCAGGGGTCGTATGTATGCTCTGGGATGGTTGTCCTTTCCTCTTGTCTGGTCCCTCTGTGGATGCTCACTGATCAGGAAGTCACTTAAGGGTGGTGCCACCGATTCCTTCCTTCTGGCAGGACCCAGTTGTCTTAATTTGATTCCCCCCAGATTCCAGCAAAATCTTACGTGCCCATTTAGGTATCTTGCCCACTTTTCTATAACAACAACTATTTCTTATTGATATAAAATACACACACATATCTACTCTGGCTAATAATCCCTTAGGTGTTCAATATATTGCAAATATTTCTTCTGCCTGGAATTTTTGCCATCTAATTTTGTTTATGGTATTTTTTATTGTTCAGAAAGTTTTCATTTTTATCAGGTGAGATTTCTTAATTTCCCATCACTGTGGCTTTTTGGCATTTGTTTCTTGCTTATGAAGGCCTTCATCCAAACACTGTTTTTTCTGAAGATGAATGGACCTGTGCCTTATTCTAATACCATTACTTTTTTGTTGCTAAGATTTAAGTTATTAATCCTCTTCAGTTATATTGCTGTGCATGGTGTGGTGTAGGAGTGTAATATTGTTTCTTTCCAACACCTTTATTGAATGGTCCAATCTTTTCTCCACTTTTCAGCAAATGTTATCACTGCTGCTGCTGCCAAGTCGCTTTAGTCATGTCCGACTCTGTGTGACCCCACAGACGGCAGGCAGCCCACCAGGCTCCCCCGTCCCTGAGATTCTCTGGGCAAGAACACTGGAGTGGGTTGCCATTTCCTTCCCCAATGCACGGAGGTGAAAAGAAAAAGCGAAGTCGCTCAGTAGTGTCTGACTCTTAGCGACCCCATGGACTGTAGCCTACCAGGCTCCTCTGCCCATGGGATTTTCCAGGCAAGAGTACTGGAGTGGGGTGCCATTGCCTTCTCCGAATGTTATCATAGGAAGATTCAAATCTGAGTAGACACTGCACACAGTGAGTCCCTGAATGTAGACGATAGTCCCTTGCAGACTATTCTGAAAATGCACTCCCTATACAAAGCTAAACATATTGATATGTAACAAACTTCATGTAGTTATTTCTTTACCTGTTTCCCACCTTGTTGCAGAAAGGATTGTGTACAGGGTTTGCACTGGAAGTGGCCAGTGCAGTAAAGCGCTAGCCGGGCTTAGTTTGCGTTACCTCAGTCCCTCAGCCGAGCTCTTGTGTCAGGCCCTGCCTTTGGGGGACTTGCCCTGGACAGGCTCTCGTGGCAGGGCTCTCTGCTTGGATTCCTGGTGTGTGCAGTGAGAGCATGGAAGCAGTCACAGGAAACGAGCGAAAACATGTCCTTGACTGTCATTGGGTGAAGCAAGTAGGGGGAGGAGAGAGGGGCCCAGCAGTTTCCTTTTCATTTTGCCACATGGGGCTTTAAGGAGGGAAAGAAGCTCAGAGCATGTCACATGGATCCAGGAGGCAGAAAAGAAAAAGAGCACAGAGTGAGGCAGAGCCCCTCCCAACTGAGGGCAGAGAACAGCCCGGGAATGCCTTCCTGCCCGGGGGCTAGCTGCACCTGCTATATTTGGGGTCAGTCTCCTGGAGGCAATGCCTCTGCAGGATTCACCCAGGGAATTCCTGGGAATTTCCACCCACTTCCTCTCCTCCAAATGGCTGCAAGAGGTTTTTCACTCTGACCGCATCTGTGTTTGCATTTGGGTTTAGGATACCTTGTTAACTTACCCAGGCTTCTTGGAGAATCCACAGCCATCAGCATCTTTTTAGGAATGCAAGTGAAATTTCCTTGTATGTGCTATTTGTGTGTGTGTGTGCTGTTTTATTGTTGTTGTATTTTAAAAAAATAACCATGTTGAAGATTTGAGAGCCATGACTCAGTACTAACTGTAGATATATAAGGAAAGGAGAAATAGTCTTGCAGACAAATGCGTGTAATTGATGAGACTGGTTGTGCTTCCGTGAAAATGTGTCCTGTAGGGCCCCGAGGGGGAGGGAGCAAGCATCTTCCAATTCACATCAGGAGGAGAAGAGGGGTGAGGTCAGGAAGGGGGCTCTGGAGAGGTGATCTGGTCATGGTTCTTACATCCCCTGTCCCTGCCAGGGAGGATGCTCACCCTCCATTTCCTGCCTGAGCAAACCCTTTCCTGGTAAATTTCATCCAAGCAGACCTCATCTGGACTCTGCCATAGCCCTTGGAACATCTGAACCTGTCACAGACCCCCACACTCCAAGCCTACAAGACAGAGAGAGGTGATCAGGAGGTGAAGGGACGTCGCCCTGACCCCTTGCTTCCAGGACCCCTCTAGCATCAATGGAGGGAGCCTGAGCTATGAGACAGACACAGATCAGGAGCTCCGCAGGGGAGTCAGTGATATGGGTGGAAGGGAGGGGCCCAGGAGACGGCTGTTTCATGACCAGGCTGGGTAGGGCTCTGCATTAAAGATCACAAAAGTTAACAATAATACATAAGTGTGAGATCCTAATGCTGTGCAGAAACTCTGTAAATTCCACAGCAGCCCCCTGAAGTTTGTATCATTGCCTCCATTTTACAGATGATGAAACTGGGATGCAGAGAAGCTCAGAGGCTAAGTTTTGAATTCAGATCTGCATCCTCCCTCCACAAGTTTCTCCCACTCTACTGTGCACACGGACTGCAGTGTTACATTTCAGAGTGGCGGTTCTCAGCCTTCCCCGTGCTGCCGCATTGTCTGCATTCCAAGGCTAGCCCATCAGTAATTCCCCAGATTTCACACGAGGATTCCTCCCCCGAGAGGCCAAGAGGGAGCCGTGTCCCCACCTCTGCACCCCTCTGCAGGGAGGCTCACCTGTCAGAGTTAGGAGGGGATGCATGCCTCATTGAAGCTCCCCAGAAATTCTCAACTGTCCAAGCCACTTGAGAAGTACTGATTCTGTTAAGCCAGTAGCCAGGGTGGCATAATTTCTTCCTACATAACTGCCATTTCCCTTCCCAGGGACAATTTTGGATTAACACCAGGCNAGAAGTTTGTGACATTGCACAGGAGACAGGGATCAAGAACATCCCAAAGAAAAAGAAATGCAATAAAGCAAAATGGCTGTCTGAGAAGGGCTAACAAATAGCTGTGAGAAGAAAGAAGTGAAAAGCAAAAGAGAAAAGGAAAGCTATACCCATTTAAATGCAGAGTTCCAAAGAATAGCAAGGAGAGATAAGAAAGCCTTCCTCAGCGATCAATGCAAAGAAATAGAGGAAAGGAATAGAATGGGAAAGACTAGAGATCTCTTCAAGAAAATTAGAGACCCAAGGGNCAGTTCGAACAGGACGTGCAACAACTGACTGGTTCCAAATCGTGAAAGAAGTATGTGAAGGCTGTATATTTTCTGCCACACTGCTTATTTAACTTATATGCAGAGTACATCATGAAAAATGCTGGGCTGAATGAAACATAGGCTGAAATCAAGATTGTGGGAGAAATATCAATAACCTCAGATATGCAAATGATACCACTCTTATGTAGAATTCAAAGAAGACCCAAAGAGTCTCTTGATGAAAGTGAAAGAGGAAAATGAAAAAGTTGGCTAAAACTCAACATTCAGAAAACTAAGGTCATGGCATCAAGTCCCATCACTTCATGGCATATAGATGGGGAAACAATGGAAACAGTGACATTTTTGGGGGGGGCCTCCAAAATCACTGCAGATGGTAACTGTAGCCACAAAATTAAAAGATGCTTGCTCCTTGGAAGAAAATCTGTGAGTAACCTCAACAGCATATTAAAAAGAAAAACATTACTTTGCCAACAAATGTCCATCTAGTCAAAGCTGTAGTTTTTCAGGTAGTCACATATGGATGTGAGAGTTGGCCTATAAAGAAAGCAGAGCACTGAAGAATTGACGCTTCAGCTGAACTGTGATTTTGGAGAAGACTCTTGAGAGTCCCTTGGTTCTCCAATCAAGAAGAAACTCCAACCATTCAATCCTAAAGGAAATCAGTCCTGAATATTCATTGGAAGGACTGATGCTGAAGCCAAAACTCCAATATTTTGGCCACCAGGTATGACCTAAATTAAATCCCTTATGATTATACAGTGGAAGTGAGAAATAGATTTAAGGGACTAAATCTGATAGAGTGCCTGATGAACTATGGACAGAAGTTTGTGACATTGCACAGGAGACAGGGATCAAGAACATCCCAAAGAAAAAGAAATGCAATAAAGCAAAATGGCTGTCTGAGAAGGGCTTACAAATAGCTGTGAGAAGAAAGAAGTGAAAAGCAAAAGAGAAAAGGAAAGCTATACCCATTTAAATGCAGAGTTCCAAAGAATAGCAAGGAGAGATAAGAAAGCCTTCCTCAGCGATCAATGCAAAGAAATAGAGGAAAGGAATAGAATGGGAAAGACTAGAGATCTCTTCAAGAAAATTAGAGACCCAAGGGAACATTTCATGCAAAGATGGGCTTGATAAAGGACAGAAATGATATGGACCTAACAAAAGGAGAAGATGAGATATTATGAAGAGGCGGCAAGAATACACAGAAGAACTGTACAAAAAATATCTTCACGACCAAGATAATCATGATGGTGTGATCACTCACCTAGAGCCAGACATCCTGGAATGTGAAGTCAACTGGACATTAGGAAGCATCACTACGAACAAAGCTAGTGGAGGTAATGGAATCCCAGTTGAGCTTTTTCAAATCCTGAAAGATGATGCTGTGAAAGTGTTGCACTCAGTATGTCAGCAAGCTTGGAAAACTCAGCAGTGGCCACAGGACTGGAAAAGGTCAGTTTTCATTCCAATCCCCAAGAAAGGCAATGCCAAAGAATGCTCAAACTACCACACAATTGCACTCATCTCACACGCTAGGAAAGTAATGCTCAAAA
>SJYV01017254.1:1373114-1398811 GCA_006410875.1 Neotragus pygmaeus
CGAGAATGTTTCCTGGTGTTTGGAAACCTCTCTTTTTAAGAGTCTCTTCCCCGGGGGGGAATTCCCTTTCTTTCCCGGGACGGAGCTCCCTCCCTACCTCTTTTGTCTTTTTTTTTTTTTGTCTTCTATATTTTTCCTACCTGTTTTTGAAGCCAATGATCTGCTTTGCTAGCTGCCTGAAGTCCTCTGCCAGCCTTCAGAAGTTGTTTTGTGGAATTTACTCAGCGTTGGATTGTTCTTTTGATGAAATTGTGTGGGAGAGAGTGTTCTCCCGTCTTATTCCTCCGCCATCTTCCCGCCCTCCGCCGGGGAGTTTGTTTTTTGCTCCATCTCATCAGTAAGTGGGTGTGTGGGATGGATTGAGAAGCAGATTTTTTTTTCTACTTGAGTTCTTCCAGGGTCAGAAGTGGCCTGCTAAAGTAAAAGTTATAGAGGTATACAGAGAGCTAGTTTTTTTTTTTTTTTAACATAATCTATAATTTAATTTTATTTGAAAAAACTTACATTTTCTTTTGAAAGTAGAGTGTTAGCCACATAAATTAATTCCTTTTCTGTGAAAATTAACTCATGAATTAAGATTTTGATGGATTAAGAGTCTATAAGCACAGCATCTCATCTCTGAACTAATTTTTGGCCTCTTTAACACAACAACTTTAAAATGACAAATTACACCCTTTATTTTCCCTGGCTAAATAAATAAATAAAGATAAGGTCATTTAATTAGACTTCTTTCAAACTTGCTATGGAAATAGCTAGTCATTAGTGAAAAATGAAGCAGAATCTCTGGAGTAGGATGTGCTCTGACTGTGTATTGTTACAAGATGGACCAAGAAATGAATGAGTGGCTCCCCAAGAGAAATACATTCTATGCACATGGTTATCTCAGCCAGTTGTTTGAAAACAAACATTTTATGAAATATAAATAATTCAGTTAATTTCAGGAAGCAATCCCTTATTTTGTAACTCCCTTGAAGCTGTTGCTTTTCTCAGGTTACACTTATTGTTCAAGCATCAATCAGCTTTTACAATAACTTTCAACTTGCCCTTCCCAATTTCCCCAGATGCAGATTGTAGTCATTATTATCCCCAGAGTTAACTTTCTCAAATGTAGATCTTACTACGATACCCTCTTTAAAAATACCTCATGTTTTAGCCTTGCTGGCTCTCTGTGCCATGGGTAGTAGCTTTGTATCTGTGGCTTGCTATAAGATTACCCTGTAATATGCGAACAGTATGTGAAGCCAAATCATAAACAATTGCACCTATTCCGGGAATGGTAATTTTACTTAAAAGTTGGATAAATTCTTTAAATAAAAAAAAATACTGATTTATTATAGAATAGTGTGAAATGCCATATGATTTTCACATTAAAAGAAGAAGCCTCAAAGAAACGTCATGCTTATAAAATCAATCTTCTTTGGATTTTGTGTTCAAACTCCTTATCATAGTGTATAATTCTTTTAACAATTGGACACCAGCTAGCACCATATCCCGCAACTCCTTGCCACTTTCATTATTCTGAGCTATTTCTGACGGACCACTAGTACCATTCCCCAAACTTCCCATGTTTCCATGTTCAACATTCCCATGTTCAAACTTCCCAGAGTTCATCTCTGAACTCTCGTGCTCTTCTCTTTGCATAAAATACCATTTCACATTTCTCTGAATTGTGAATTGCTATTCATCCTTAAAGTTTACAAACTCATTCAAGCTACATATATTATTCCTTTCTCTGTATCTTAAAAATATTTCCCATAAATCCATTCAAGTATATTTTATGTTCTATCATGCTTCTTTTATGTATTTGTTACTTTTACTAGTTATAAAAGCTTTAAAATGATGTGTCTTATTCACTTTTTTCTCCCTGTAGTGTTTTATTATATAACCACAAATCAAATACTTTAGCACTCCTCCTTCCAAAGATTGTGTTTAGATTCCCTTTCCTTCAGAGTGGGTGGTACTTTACGATTCTTTCTAACAAATAGAATATAGTGGAAATCACAGAAGATAACTTCCAAGACTAGGTCATAATCAACACAAAATTTAGTAGCTGGAAGTAGTTCTTCATACTGCCATGACAGAGATGTAGAATCTCTTTGGAACTGGCCAGTGGATAAAACTAGAGAAGGAAATGGCAACCCATTCCAGTATTTTTGCCTGGAGAATCCCAGGGATTGGGGAGCCTAGGAGGCTGCCATCTGTGGGGTTGCACAGAGTCGGACACCACTGAAGCGACTTAGCAGCAGCAGTGGATAAAACTAGTAGGATTTTGGAAAGGAAAATGTTGAAGGTTTTAAAAGCTTGGAAAAACCAGGTAGAAGAATGATGACAATGCAGAAAGCTATGTGTGAGGGCTAAAAATAAAGCTATCAATATAATACTGGAACCTGGAAGAAAGGGTTCTTTGATGTAGAAATGAATAGGTAAGCAACAATGATTCCTGCAAAAATATAGAAAGTAAAAAATGCACCTAATGAACCTGGATATCTAGCTTTAGAAATTTCCAGAAGAAATGTTGGAAGATGTCATCTGATTTCTTTTTGATGCTTATGGCAAACTGTGAGAAGAGAGAGATGAACTAAAGTAAGTATTGGTAAACATAGAGAAGCAAGATTTGATTGTTTTGAAAATTCTCAACTACTCCAGATAGCAAACACTGACAAGAAAACCTGCTGTACAGATCAAGTCAAGATTGGGACTATAAAATCTTTGTTAAGATCTCATAAAACTCTGAGGAGAAGCCTCAGAATACCATTCAGTCATAAAAAAGCTCCTCTAAAGATTTTAAAGGTTTGCCTCACAGTTCCTCTAAATCAAATAGTAGAGGCACTAAGGAGCTTAAGAAAGTTACCCAGCAACAAATATCTAAAATAGAAAAGGGCATATGTCAAAAGAGACTTGTCAGTGTGACCTTTGCCACATGAAGATTAACAAGAGATCCACAACTAGGAGTTTGAATGCTGCAACTAAAAAGATACTGCATGCCGCAACTAAGATACATAAATACTTTTTAAAATATATTTTTAATATAAATTTATTTATTTTAATTGGAGGTTAATTACTTTACAATATTACATTGGTTTTTCTATACATCAACATGAATCGACCACAGGTATACACGTGTTCCCCATCCTGAACCCCCCTTCCTTCTCCCTCCCCATACCATCCCTCTGGGTCATCTCAGTTCACCAGCCCCAAGCATCCAGTATCATGCATCGAACCTGGACTGGTGAGTCATTTCATATGTGATATTATACATGTTTCAATTTTAAAACATTTTAAAATAAATAAATGTTTTTTAAAAACAAATAAACATTTAAAANCATCTCAGTTCACCAGCCCCAAGCATCCAGTATCATGCATCGAACCTGGACTGGTGAGTCATTTCATATGTGATATTATACATGTTTCAATTTTAAAACATTTTAAAATAAATAAATGTTTTTTAAAAACAAATAAACATTTAAAAAATAATAACAGAAGAAGATCCTATTTTAAAAGAATTATTTTGGTGAAAACAATGTCATCTTGGACTGAAAGGGATGGTCTAAATTGGCAGTAATTTTGCCAACATTATTTTGATCCTTAAAATTCTTGCATGCACTGGATAAACCATCTGGAATGTTGTAAAGACATTCCAGCAACTATATAAAGTCCACATTTGAGGCACTGAGATATTTTACCAATAACCTATGAGAAACTAAAGTCTTTAGCCAATGGCTATATAACTGAGCCAACTTGAGAGGGCATCATCTAGTCCAGGTAAACCTTAAAGTGACTGAAACTCCAGCTAGTATCTTGACTCTGGCATCATGAGAAACTCCAAACCAGAACCACCCAGTAAATTGCTCTTATATTTCTGATTCTCAGAAACACTTATACAACATTTGCTTTGGGGGCCGTTAAGTTTGGGCTAATTTGTTATCCAGCAAGAGATAAGTAGAACAATTCTTTTTGTCATCTACTGTATTGCTTGGTGTGTTTTTGCCAGTTATTAAATATTTTATGGAGGAGAAGAGAGAAAAGTTGAAGGCATAGTGGATAGAATACAGAATAGAAACAATGTGGAGAGAAATAATATTTAAACTAATTTAAAGATTTCTCAATGAAAATTTTATTAATAATATATGTTAAAGGTTACTTGGCTTTAAGTTTAAAAATAAAATTGGGACTTCCCTGGTGGTCCAATCATTAAGCATCCATCTGCCATACATTCAGCCTTTCAGTATATTCCACAAATTTTATATCCAAAATGTTATTTTTCTTATGTTCTTGTATACCTAAGGAATGTCTAAACAAATACCAAATTTGTCTGTAACATTTATAACTGTATGATTTAAGCCGCAGAAATACTGTACATATTTGCCCAGTCACTTAAAAAATAGTCTGACCTTTATTAGTTGTTGGTTTTGGGTTTTGTGTATGTGCATGAACTTTAAAAAAATTATTTTATAAGTCAAAAAGTTCTCTTAGGTCACCAAGTAATTGCTGATTATGTGATTCTGGGTAGTGGGATTATTAAAGCCTGTTGATGATCTCAAAACAAGAAAAATAATCACTTCTATTTCTAGAGTCCTGAAAATGTTACTTTGTCCTTCTCCTGACATTCTCTGTGACTCTTCTGACTCCATAGTTTGCACTTGAGCTGTTCTTACTGTGGAGAGAGCTCTGGATTCTTTTAAATCTAATAAAGCCCAATTAAGGACTGCTAATTCCTAAGCTGCATACCCTAAGGACACACGTTAATGATGAGTTTAAAATGGTGTCCTATTACAGGCTTATAGAGTGCCAGCCACCTTAGCACTTCATTTTTAAAAAGAGTGATAATTGGTAAGACTTTTGCAGTCCTATTTAAAAGATAAAGAAGTACAGAGTCAGAGAACTTCAGGACTTCATCAAGGTTACCTAGACAAGGCATACTTAGAACTTCTTCGATTATGAATAGGTTAAATTATTGAATAACAGAGCTAAGATCCATTTCAACAAGACCCACAGTTTTAGTATTTAGATATATATGTATGTGTATATACACATATGTGTGTGTGTATGTATGTGTATAGATAAATATTTGTATTCAAGGAAGAGGATGTTGTCACGTTGCCTTCATTTTGAAAGATCTGTCCAGATTTTTATGAAAAGGAATTCACTAGAATATTGACAGAAATTCTACTTTGTGCTATGGAAGAATGCAGCAGCATTTGTGGCCTAGTGCTATGATTGCAGCTATGATGATTATTCTTCATGAAAATTTTTGAACTGTAAAATTATACAGGAGAAAGAACTATGTATCACCACTGACCTGGGAGAGACAGCAGTGAGCAGACCTGAAGAGAGATCTTAGTTCCCTGTCTTGGAATTGAGCCTGGGTAGGCTGGATGAAAACTAGGAATCCTAGCCACTAGACCACCAAGGGGTAGAGACTAGAAGCAAATTGACTGTGGCTCTTCCCCCAACTTGAAAGCAAGACTATTTCAAGGAGGCAAAAAATTGTAAAAATAGCTGCAAAGTTTATTATTAGAGACATTGCACAATGTATGGAAAAGCATACATTTCAATGGCATTTAAACATGTATAATACTGTATGTGAAATGAATCACCAGTCCAGGTTCAATGCAGGATACAGGATGCTTGGGGCTGGTGCACTGGGATGACCTAGAGGGATGGTACAGGGAGGGAGGTGGGAGCGGGGTTCAGGATGGGGAACACGTGTACACCCGTGGCGGATTCATGTTGATGTATGACAAAACCAATATAATATTGTAAAATAATTAGCCTCCAATTAAAATTTTAAAAAAGAAAAGCATACAGAAAAGTAGTTTGTATAAGTCAGAATACGACTTAGCTACTGAATGACAACAAAGGCAGAAATACGCACCCAGAGAGGAGTGCAGGTACCTGAGTGAGGAGGAGTGCTGCAGAAAGATGATTTAAATCACTTATATAGGATAGTCTTTCCAGGTCTTTTTTTTACATTTGGCCAATTATCTTGCTTCTTTCTTCACACCTGACGGGTCCTTGGACCCTCCTTAAGATATGTATGCAAATTTTTGCTACAATGGATCCCACGGTACAAGCCTATGGATGCATGTCCACATTTATTATGGGGTGAGATCCCCTCCCTTTTTGGCCCCCAAGAACCTTTCTTGCACATGTGCAGACCGGGGAGTCTTTCCTTGACCTCAGGAGTAGGCACCTATCTCTGCTTTAGCAGAGCTCAGTTTTGTTGTAAGCTTTGCCTTTGGAGTGTCTGGGTGACAACAAAGCTTGAATTTTACTTCACTTGACAAACACCAGCTGTCCAGTCCAGGGGCCAATCAATCTAATTCACCATCACCACATTCTTGGAAATGAAGCTTGCAGCTTGTACATTTGATATCTCACACCCTTCTTCCACACCCTGCCTCTATGGGGCCTTTTACATGTGTAATAATTCATGAATAGGCCTCAAATTAGTACAGTTAATCCCTCTGTGTCCCAGGGCACTAAATCCTCAGTAAATACAGTTCTTGCTTCGACATAGAAAGAAAATGTCCCGGTGATTATATTTTTCTTATTCAGCCTGAACCTAGGTATTTACTATATGTATTAAATTAAAATGTAATAAACAAAGGGGCTTCCCTGGTGACTCAGACAGTTAAAAATGCCTGTAATGCTGGAGATCTGGGTTTGATCCTTGGGTTGGAAAGATCCCTGAAGAAGAGAATGACTACCTAATCCAGTTTTCTTGGGGCTTCCCTGGTGGCTCAGATGATAAAGCATCTGCCTGTAATGCAGGAGACATGGGTTCGACCCCTGGATCAGGAAGATCCCCTGGAGAAGGGAATGGAGACCCACTCCAGTATTCTTGCCTGGAAAATTCCATGGAGAGAGGAGCCTGGCGAACTGTAGTCAATGAGGTCACAAAGAGTCAGACACGACTAAGAGACTAGCACTTTCACTTAAAATAATGTTAATTTTGTTGAAAACATTGGAAGGAATATGTCAAATGATAATATGGTAATTGGGAACAGAACTGTTCAAAGAGATGAACCAAGGGATAGTGCAAAAACATTATCATAATGAGAAATAAAACAGCACATCAGAGATTAGAAGCAGACAAACTCTTATACACACACACACACTCACACATACACACACATGTAACAACTTCAGAATTAAATCATAGAACAGCATATGTCCTTAGGTATATAAAATGTTTTATGACTCATATCTGTGGTCAGGATAGCTTTGAAGATGGAATAAGTCTGGATGAGGATAGTTCTAATGGTGATAGCTTCCAAATATTTGTAAATATTTTCAGTGTTCTTTACTTTGAGGCCATAGGCATAGGTCACATATGTGCTTCCCAGAAATATATCTTAACAATTTGTCTGAAGAATAGATAGGTTGGCAGGTTTCTGCTCTGAGGCATAAAACATTTAGAACATTTCTAGGATTGCTGTAAAATTTTGAATTTCCTACCATTGTTATATGTTTAAAACCATTATCTTATTGATCACAAAATTATCCCAAAGATTGAGCCAGAAGGAAATTACTTTGCGCTCCAAGTCATGTATTAAGTGGTACAGTGTAGTCAAGAAGCATCAACAGGGAAGTGCCCACTGGTAGTCTCTTAAGTATATTATTTTTCCTTGGAATTTTGACATTTTTCCCCAGGTGTAGAGATTAGGTCTTAGCTTCATCTTGTGAATTCCACAATGCCAAATCCCAAATTATGTCCTTGTTTGTTCAGTAAGTAGTATGGACAGTGAGATTTATCAACTCTCTGATGTATCAAATTTCACCAGCTGTCTTGTAGCAGAGCATAATGGTAAGATCTCAAAATCATTGCTATGCCTGACTTTCACAAGATGATGCAAATTAAATTTTTTAATTTATTTATTTATTTATTTATTTTTAAAAATTTTTACTTTATTCTATTTTAAAATACTGTATTGGTTTTGCCATACATCGACATGAATCCACCACAGGTGTATACAAGCTCCCAATCCTGAATCCCCCTCCCATCTCCCATCCCACTTCATCTCTGAATCATCCCTGTGCACCAGCCCCAAGCATCCTGCATCCGGCATTGAACATAGACCGGCACCTCGTNTGGTGTCATCTGCATATTTGAGGCTATTGATATTTCTCCCAGGCATCTTGATTCCAGCTTGTACTTCCTCGAGCCTGGCATTTTGCATGATGTTCTCTGCATATAAGTTAAATAAGCAAGGTGACAATTACAGCCTTCACATACTCCTTTCCCAATTTGGAACAAGTCTGTTGCTCCATGTCCAGTTCTAATTATTGCTTCTTGACCTTCATACAGATTTCTCAGGAGGCAGGTCAGGGTCTGGTATTTTCATCTCGTGAAGAATTTTCCAGTTTCTTGTGATCCACACAGTCAAAGGCTTTGGCATAGGCAATAAAGCAGAAGTAGATGTTTTTTCTGGACTTCCCTTGCTTTTTCTATGATCTGATGTATGTTGGCAATTTGATCTCTGGTTCCTCTGCCTTTTATAAATCCAGCTTGAACATCTGGAAGTTCATGGATCATTTACTATTGAAGCATGGCTTAGAGAATTTTGAGCATTACTTTGCTAGCATGTGAGGTGAGTGCAATTGTGTGGTAGTTTGAGTATTCTTTGGCATTGCCTTTCTTTGGGATTGGAATGAAAGCTGAAAATTTCCAGCCCTGTGGCCACTGCTGAGTTTATCAAATTTGTTGACATATTGAGTGCAGTACTTTCACAGCATTTCAGGGTTTGAAATAGCTCAGCTGGAATTCCATCACCTCCACTAGTTTTGTTTATAGTGATGTTTCCTAAGGCCCACTTGACTTCACACTCCAGGATATCTGGGTCTAAGTGAGTGATCACACCATCGTGGTTATCTGGGTCATTAAGATCTTTTTTTTTTATAGTTCTTCTGTGTATTCTTGTCATCTCTTCTTAATATCTTCTGCATCTGTTAGGTACATACAATTTCTGTCCTTTACTGTGCCCATTTTTGCATGAAATGTTTCATTGGCATCTCTAATTTTCTTGAAGAGATCTCTAGTCTTTCCCGTTCTATTGTTTCCCTCTATTTCTTTGCCTTGATCATTTAGGAAGGCTTTCCATCTTTCCTTACTATTTTTTGGAGTTCATTCAGATGGATATATCCTTCATTTTCCTCTTTGCCTTTTGTTTTTCTTTTCTCAACTTTTTTAAGGCCTCCTCAGGCAACCATTTTGCCTTTTTGCATTTCTTTTTCTTGAGGATGGTCTTGATCACTGCCTCCTGTACAATGTCACGAACCTCCATCCATAATTCTTCAAGTGCTCTATATATCAGATCTAATCCCTTGAACTCTTTGTCACTTCCACTGTAATGGATTTGATTTAGGTCATATCTAGATATCATGAATATCTAGTGGGTTTCCCTACTTTCTTCGGTTTAAGTCTGAATTTTGCAAGAAGGAGTTCATGATCTGAGCCATAGTCAGCCTCCAGTCTTGTTTTGCTGACTCTGTAGAACTTTACATCTTCAGCTGCAATGAATATAATCAATTTGATTTCAGTATTGACCATCTGGTGATGCCCATGTGTAGAGTAGTCTCTTGTGTTGTTGGAAGAGGGTGTTCGCTATGACCAGTGCATTCTCTTGGTAAAACTCTTTGCTCTTCATTTTCTACTCCAAGGCCAAACTTGCCTGTTTCTCCAGGTGTTTCTTGACTTCCTACTTTTGCATTCCAGTCCCCTATGATGAAAAGGACATCTTTTTTTGGTGTTAGTTCTAGAAGGCCTTGTAGGTATCATAGAACCTTTTGACTTTAGCTTCTTTGGCATTAGAGGTTGGGGCATAGACTTGGATTACAGTAACAGTGAATGGTTTGCCTTGGAAATGAACAGAGATCATTCTGTCATTTTTGAGATTGCATCCAAGTACTACATTTAAGGCTTCCCTGGTGGCTCAGATGGTAAAGTGTCTGCCTGCAATGCAGGAGACCTGGGTTCGATTCCTGGATCGGGAAGATTCCCTGGAGAAGGAAATGGCAATCCACTCCAGCACTCTTGGCTGGAAAATCCCATGGACGGAGGAGCCTAATAGGCTACAGTCCATGCGGGTTGCAAAGAGTCGGACATGACTAAGCGACTTCATTCACTGCATTTCAAACTCTTTTGTTGACTGTGAGGGCTATTCTGTTTCTTCTAAGGGATTCTTATTCACAGTAATACATGTAATGGCCATCGGAGTTAAATTCACCCATTTTGGTCCATTTTAGTTTACTGATTCCGAAAATGTCAGTGTTCACTCTTGCCATCTTCTGTTTAACCACTTCCAATTTACCTTGATTCATGGCCCTGACATTCCAGGTTCCTATGCAATACTGTTCTTTACAGCATTGGACTTTAATTCCATCACCCCTTACATCACAACTGTGTGTTTTTTTCACTTTGGTATTAATTTCTTTTCAAATATATTCTGAGGACTAATTACTGTTACTTTCATCTTTTCATTCTTTCTGGAGTTATCTCTCCACCATTCTCCAATAGCATATTGGGCAACTACTGACCTGGAGAGTTTATCATTTAGTGTCACATATTTTTGCCTTTTCATATTTTTCATGGGATTCTCAAGGAAAGAACACTAAAGTGGTTTTCAATTCCCTTCTCAAGTGGACCACATGCTGTCAGAACACCCCACCATGACCATCCATATTGGGTGGCCCTACACAGCATGGCTCATAGTTCCACTGAGTTAGACAAGGCTGTGATCTCTGTGATTAATTTGGCTAGTTTTCTGTGACTGTGGTTTTCCTTCTGTCTGCCCTCTGAGGGATAAGAATAAGAAGCCTGTGGAAACTTCCTGATGGGAGTGGCTGGGTGTGGGGGAATATGGGTCTTACTCTCATGGGAGAGGCCATGCTCAGTAAATGTTTAATTTTCTGTTGGTGGGTGGGGCTGTGTTCCCTGCCTGTAAGTTGGCCTGTGATCAAATTATGGTAGGTCCTTCAAAGGGACTTATGCCAGGACTGTTTCACTTTTGTTAGTGTATTAGATTTTTAAATTAATAGGTTAGAACTCAATTTAAAAAATGATATTTGATTTATTTGACAATCTCAGACTCCTTTCATGGAAGTATAAAGCAGCTCTCTCCTCTCTGGTTCTCTGCCCTACAAATTCTAGCCGCTTTGACATTTGGGTCCCAAACTCTGTCTCCTGAGTTGGGCAGTCAGCTGTGCTGTGTTTGAGTTCCTTCTGTGAGCCATGGCCTGGAAACTCTGTCCTGGCAGGAAGCTGATGTTGACTACAAATTGGCACTTGCTACTGACACTTGCCATATACCTCTACAAGGATTAAAACAAGCACTGCTGCAGCTGCTCATTTTCAACACTCCTTGAAAGGAGTTCAAGGTGAAGAGCAGAATGAGGCATTCTGCACTTGGAGGAAAACCTCAGGACAGGTCTTCAGATAGTTAGGTATTTTCAAGAGCTGATTTTATGAGTCCAACTCTTGTATCTCTTTATATCTTTCATGGTGACAACTGTTCCTTGTAACTAGAAGACAGTTTCATGACACTAGTAGAAACCTTCTGAAATGTGTACTGTGATTGCATGTACTCTTCCTTCATCAAAATCACATATATACTGTCCACCTCCCATCTCTTTAGAGAAGTTTCTCAGAACTATGCGAATTGCTGTCTCCTAGGCTACAGTTCCCATTTTGCCCCAGATAAAACTTAACTCACAACTTTCAAGTTGTGCATTTTTAAAGTCAACTCTGGAGTACTCCTGAAACTTACCTCCTTTGTTTTCTGTCTCAAGGATTACTGTCCTGAACTGCCTGTTTTCCACTGCCCGCAAAATGTTTCATATATATATATATTTTTTTTTTCAGTTATTAAAGATGGGAGAGTAGAGCCACTAATCTCTTATGTCCAAAAGCACACAGTCTTATTTCTATTTAACTTTCAACAGAGAGGAATGCCTTCAGTGCAATTGTAATCTGATTGAAAATGAACTTCTCCGAGGTGACATTATAAGCTACTTTCCATCCTTTTAGAAAGCTTTGCAACATTTTCTACTTTCAAATTGCTTTCTGTCTTATACTTCATAATCCCTCCAATTTTCTTACTTAGGTCCAATAAGGTCACTTTAAAAAATTCATTTGAAGCTGAATTCTTTCTCATGTACAAAAATTTTTACAATCAGAGAAGCCAGTTACTTTATCTTAATGCCATCATGCTTACTTAAAAAAAACTAGCTTATATTATGCTTCTATACAATATGAGTATTTAATCATATATATGCATTTAATTATATATATATATGTATGTATGTATGCATATTTAATCAGAACTACTTCAGTTGGAGCAGGCTCTAGGAGATGGTGAAAGACAAGGAGACCTGGTGTGCTGCAGTCCACAGGGTTGCAAACACAACTCAGCAACTGAACAACAGCAACATTTAATCATATACATATATGTTCTCTATTTGGAATCCTTTCTCTTGTATGTCTGTAAGTTGCCCACAAATCCATCTACAAAATATCTGAGAATGCAGGATGTGCTACTGATATTATTTTGTGTCCACCTAGCTCTGAATACTACCTCATATAAGAAAGCATTTAAGGCTAAAACTGTAAAACCCTTGATGATGCCAATCTATTCACAGTTGGGTCTTCTCTTATACATAATTAACAACAAGTGATCTATTTTAACATGTATAGAATTCTCTGAGGGGAAAAAAAAAAGACAGAACAGAGAATGCAAATGGAAAAATGTGACAACACAATGAACACTACAGCATGTGTTTTAAATAATTTACACAAATCTGTTCCAATTTGTGAGCCAGAATAAAAATAGTACCATTTAGTAAATGAAAGTTAAAACTTTGTGGGAAATTATAAGCCTGATTTATACATCATATCGTTAGACTTGCCATTATTAAGCATACCATAATGGCAGTACTCTANTTTAAATAATTTACACAAATCTGTTCCAATTTGTGAGCCAGAATAAAAATAGTACCATTTAGTAAATGAAAGTTAAAACTTTGTGGGAAATTATAAGCCTGATTTATACATCATATCGTTAGACTTGCCATTATTAAGCATACCATAATGGCAGTACTCTAAGCATAAACATGCCCTGTTTCACAGCTGCACAATTGTCTTAATTAGTACCAATTTCCTTCCAATTGCAGTATCGTTTGTTTTCCTTGGTGTGGAAAAGCAGAGTGAGTTTGCCTTCTGTGTAAATTCACTGAGGAAAATAAGCAGAGAGCCCTGATTTGCTAGCAAATAAAAAAATTTGATTCATACTCAATATGTGAATTGCACTTTGTGATACAGCCTATATCTTCCTCACTCCATGTGATAACATGTTCTGGGGTTGAAACTGGACTTAGGTAATTCAGCAATACGTGAACCGTGAACTTCCAAATGTTCAAGCTGGTTTTAGAAAAGGCAGAGGGACTAGAGATCAAATTGCCAACATCTGCTGGATCATCAAAAAAGCAAGAGAGTTCCAGAAAAACATCTATTNTTACAATACTCTATTGGGTATCTTTTCATTTTATTTTCATGGTTTACTTTGCTGTGCAAAAGCTTTTAAGTTTATTTAGGTACCATTTGTTTATTTATTTATTTTTTTATTCTAAGCAATACCTCAAAACAAAAAAAGATCTTGCTTTCACTTTATTTTTTATTTTTTTACTTTATTTTACTTTACAATATTCTATTGGCTTTGCCATACATCGACATGAATCCACCACAGGTGTATATGAGCTCCCAATCCTGAACTTTAAAACAGTGATTTAATTTTCCAATCACTTGAAGGTAGACTTCTGCACTGTTTTAGTCCTCACCTTCGACATGGGGAGAGAATAATGATGAGATGTCACTTATGCTATCCAACTGACAAAGATGAAGCAGATAGTAGTGAATTTCTGCTTCTCAAAATATCAGGCTAACATATTTCAGGCCAAAAAACTCTGGGAGATAGTGAAGGAGGGGGAAGGCTGGTGTGCTGCAGTCCATGGGGTCACAAAGAGTCGGACATGACTGAGTGACTGAACAAAAAGTTTTCCCACACTTAAAAAGTCTAAAAAAATTATTTGAACAAAAATCTGCTGATGATATTAGAAGAGAGTTACAAAAACAAGTAAAAACTTGAGAGATTGAAGATTTCTAAGAGATAGGAAGCCTAGAGCAATGAAGGTAACATTTGCAAAGGCTCCTTCCCTGAAACGACTAGAAACTGAAAAGCTGTGACAAAAACTGAAAATGCAGTAGTTGAGAATCTGAGCAGAGATTTTTATCTGTGTGTGTCAAGGATTAGGGAAAATTGGAATTCAGGACTTGCAGAAGAGAGTAATATCCCAGAATTTCAGTCTTTCCTCCTTCCCCCTAAGGACCTCATAATGGGTTAGGTTAACCTCCACAAAGAATAAAGATCAGTCTGTACCTGCATTAAGATGATTTGCCCCCAGGCTAGCTGCATGCCAGAAATAAGGGTAAATCCTCTCTGGAGAAGAGGACATTATCCATAGCCTCAAATGGTCTCTACAGTTGTTTAAACACAAGCTTCATACTCAGTCAGAATTAACCAGACATAACAGAGAATATCATCCCATATAAAATCAGTTAGACAATAGAAACAGACTCATGGGAGATTCAGATATTAGAGTTATCAGAAAGACTTAAATAGTACCATGATTCATGTGTTCAAAGAGTTAAAAAATGGAGTCTTACATTAGAAAACTATAAAATAAAAAGATTAAAATAAAAATTCAAGAACTAAAAAATAATAACTGAAATAAAGCTTTGATATAGTTAAGTAGAGTTAATAAACCAGAACATAGATCAGAAGAACATACCAAGGCTGAAGCACAGAGAGACAAAAATAATACTCAATATAAAAAAGAGCATAGGAAACATACATATACTGCAAGTCCCAAAAATTGGGATGGTAAATATGGACCAGAAACAATATCTGAAGAGTTAATGGCTGAGAATTTTTGAAAGTGATGAAAGAAATCAAGCCACACATTCCAGAAACTTTACAAACCCAAATCAATATAGATTTATACAGAATGAAACCAGAACAGAGATTAACTTTGGAGGGATAATAGTGATTGAAGAATGAGAGGTAAAACGTGGTTAAATATAAACAAAGTTTTCATTAAACAGTCATTGTGTCTTCTGGGATTTAAATATATAAGTATATAGATGCTTTCCTATATGTATATATAATGTATTAAAATATAATATACAATGGAGTAAAGACAATCTCTTTAACAAGTGTTGCTGGGAAAACTGGTCAACCACTTGTAAAAGAATGAAACTAGATCACTTTCTAACACCACACACAAAAATAAACTCAAAATGGATTAAAGATCTAAACGTAAGACCAGAAACTATAAAACTCCTAGAGGAGAACATAGGCAAAACACTCTCTGACATAAACTACAGCAGGATCCTCTATGATCCACCTCCCAGAATACTGGAAATAAAAGCAAAAATAAACAAATGGGATCTAATTAAAATNTAAACGTAAGACCAGAAACTATAAAACTCCTAGAGGAGAACATAGGCAAAACACTCTCTGACATAAATTTTTTTAATGAATTAGATTTACTATATAATTTTGGGGTGATGGTAAAATGATCTGAAGCAAAATTTATATGATAATAATTTCCATTTTGTGTTTTTTAGATATAACTGGAACACATTTATTTATTAAAAGCATGAAAGGTAAAATATTAAAGAAAGAAACTTGTGCTATACTTTTATCCACATCAAATTTCACTTATTCTTAGGATANGTAAAATGATCTGAAGCAAAATTTATATGATAATAATTTCCATTTTGTGTTTTTTAGATATAACTGGAACACATTTATTTATTAAAAGCATGAAAGGTAAAATATTAAAGAAAGAAACTTGTGCTATACTTTTATCCACATCAAATTTCACTTATTCTTAGGATAAATACACAATTTGTTCAGGCCATTCCTTATTATTCAGCTCTTTTTATGGAATATTTCCTAAAGCAGGGATATTTTGAGAGGTTTTTTTTTTTTTTTTTGCTATTTATTTGTATATTATTTTATAAGAGATAGATATTTTATGAAAATAGGAAATTTGAATACATCATTTTAGGGTTTCACCCTGGAAAATATTTTATGTGATAATAATACTATAAACTATATTGTTCTATTTTTATAATAATTAGTATTATCACATGTTTATGGTTTACTTATCTGATACTGAAAGAGATGCTCTTTGAGGAGCATATTCTTTCCTGGAGAATCCCCTTGGACAGAAGAGCCTGGCTGGCTACAGTCCATGGGGTCACAAAGGGTCAGACATGATGGAGCAACTAAGCATGCTTGCATATGACTCTTTGTTCCAATTTAGAAGCTTAGGAGCCCCCACAATTTATTGACTAGGATGTTTTCCTAATGGGTCAGTTTCCAGAAGACATCTACTAAGGTTCATCTCTTTCATGAAAATCAGGTGGAGAAAATACATGTAGAAAGATGGCACCTTAAGCCTGTGACTTTAATGCAACAAGAATGCTGCCTGAATCTTTGCACAAGAAATACTGGGAAAGTAGATATGGTTACGAGGGTAAACAAAATATTTTCAAACAAGGATAAAGAAGAAAAGGGCTTCTCCTGGTTTTCTGTTGCCTCATGGACATTGGTTTCTGTTTTATGCCATGCAGTGTTTACCACCCCTGTCAGTGAATAGCATTCATGTATTTAAATGTTTCTACTGTTAACCAGCAAAACTATGAAGTGCTTCAAGAGGTAGATGAGTATGATTTTTTTATCTTCCTGAGTACAATTGTACTAACACAATGTCTAGTTACGGCAAAGGATGTTTATCAAGGTCTACCTCAAGTCTATGATTAAATGCATGCCTCAAAGTAGTAAATTTGTTCTGAAATTTATTTGCTCATGTGAAATTGCTCTACATCTTTTCCACTTTCATCCTGGAGGGTCTTTTTAGTCTTTTTTCTCTGTTGCAGTGAGGTCAGTTTCAATAGTTGCCACAGGATAGTGGAGTTTGTGTATTTAGTAATTATGAGAATTCCCAAAGGATCATTCACCACTTACCTCACCTTTTTGTCCTGGGTTTTGTTTGCTGCTGTGTTCATGGTGTTTTTTTCCAACTGACAGTGTCAGAACACAATTATTCCTCACTCTCTTTTATTCTCTGGAGTGTGAGTCACAATAAAAAGGAACTCGTAATCCATTACCTTTTTCTAACAATTAGAAAAATAATGGTGGTAAGCCTCTATCTGTCTGGGCTCCATCTCCCTCCTTCCTCACCAAAAATATATTACAGCAATTGGAAAGAACAGTTTGTCTCCTTGAAAGCAGAGGACAAGCAAGGATACTAGTTCCTATATTCCTGTCTTTTAGTTTACAGCTGGGTAAGTATGAAGAAATAAAATGATAAAAAGCAATAAGTGTGTATGTACACCCCAATATGAAATAATATTTTACCAAATGATGAAATGCATTTTTTTTCTTTAAAAGATCACTTTGTTTCCATACCTTTTATCTTTTTTATTGCTGCAGCATCCGTTAGAGAAAACAAAAGACATGATGCTGTGTGCACCTCATTGCCCACACACGGAAACAGAGGCACAGACTGATGGGAACTCACTCAAGAGGACATGTATGACAGTGAGAAAAGGATTGCAACCTTTGGAATTCCAGCTTGCTTGTCTTCACAGTACACTATTTTGCCTCCTAATTCGCCCCCCACCCAACCCCCTGCCCACAGTCCAGGAAAACAAGCAATGCCTTCAGTGAGCTAGTAATGTAAGAGGTTAATAAAGGTCTGAAGAGGTTAAACTGCAGTACCAGCACAGAATAGAATATCTAACTTAACCTTTAGCTGGCATCTTTCTAAAGGCAGAGAGACATGCTTTATAAACCAGAGCAACTGTGCATACAGAGGACTGACTTTAATTTATCTCATCACAGATGGAAATATAATCTGCTGCTATTTCCATATTCGTATTTTCCCTTTAGTTGTAAACTCAGCTTTAAAGCCTTATTACAGTGAAATATTAAAATATACTGAGAGTGTATGTGATGTATACATTTGACTATCAAATCTATGCACATAAAAATGACCATAACTTGAGTGATGGAATTAATGCAAATGATTTCTTCTGAGGAAAACATAAGGATTTAAGTTTTAATTTTATGTATGGGGAATTCTTATTTGGAAGCAAACTTAGAAATCTAGTATAAACACTTCATTTTAAGAAGAGAAAAAATAAGGTCCAGAAAAGTAAAATGAGTTATCAAACACAGTCACATCTAAATATCTACCATAGATATAATTTATAATAGAAATTAGCTAACTACCACATCTGTATTTTGAAGGAAAGAAGACTTTAGCTTCTAATTCTGAGAAGCCCTGTTAAACAATTGTATGGAAATTTCTCATTCAGTTTTATTTTTGGAGAGGATTTCTTCTAGGAATTTTTTTTTTCATAAGTAGCAGGGAAAACAAGGCTTTAATTCTCTTTTTTGTGTATAAATAAGAGAGCATATATGTGCTTGTATAGATAGATGAATGAATAAATAGAGGATAGATAGATTGATAGATAGCATATATTAAAGTCTTAGAGATCATAGGGACAGTTTTAGAAGAAAAAATATTTAATCAAGTACTCAGGAGTAAATAAATATTATTACTCCAGGTGGAATAATAAAGAGAAGAAATATAAACATGAGGCAGTAATATGTACAAAGACAGAAACATAGAAAAACACTAGTTTATTCAAGATATTCAAAACAAGTAATTGTTTGACATGTCAGGTATAAGTAGTGACAGTGAAACTGAAGAAGTAGTTTTAAGGTAGATAATGAAGGATCTCATACAAAAAACAATGGATTTCAAATTTACAGCTAGTGGTACAGTAGATTTAGGTTGGGATTTAAACAGATTATTCAGCAGCAGGCAGGGGAAAGACTTGAAAGGGGAAATATTGACCACAGGATGTTCAAAGGGAAAGTTGCTATGATTCAGAAAAGAAATGGTATAAAGTCTGAATAAAGTCAGTTGCTGTGGGGACAAAGTGGGGGTAAACAGAAATAAGTGATGTTTTAGAGATTGAATGTATAAGCCTTCTTTGCTATGTAATAACACCTGTGAAAAGCATAGAGGCATCAAAGATGACACCATCATGGACATGAATAACTGGGACAATGAGTGCAGGAGAAACAGACTGGAGTGAGAATGAAGGTACTGAGTACTGTGTTTGGTGTTTTAAGTTTTGATTGCTAGTATTTTATTGGCTTAGAGATGTCCCAATCCAGTCATTGTATCCACAGCTCAAGAGAGAGAACAAAAGAAGAGATAAAGATCTGAGAGTCACTAGCCATGTTTTGGTAGAAGCAATCTTATAAGATTATCCCAGGAAGTGTGTACACAGAAATATAAGAAGGCCAAGAATAAAATCTCACAGAATACTAAAGGGTAATAATGAATGTTTAAAGTGGAGCCAGTAAAAGAAAACGAAATAGTATTCTCAGATAATTGGAAATAAGCTAGGCAAACATGATGTCCAAAAAGGGGGAGAGGATTTCCAAAAGTTAGAATGGTGAACAAGGACAATTGTGTGAACAAGAGTCAAACAAATTCATGACTGAATATAGAGCATTAGAGAGCTTCCCCAGCGGCTCAGTGGTAAAGAATCGGCCTGCCAATACAGGATAACTGGGTTCAATCCCTGGGTCAGGAAGATCCCCTGCAGAAGGGAATGGCAACCCACTCCAGTATTCTTGTCAGGAGAATTCCCTGTACAGAGGAGCCTAGCGGTCACAGGCCATGGGGTTGCAAAGTGTCAGACATAACTGGGTGACTAACAAACAAAAAAATGTATTAGGGTATGAAGTATTTAAGCTAGATTTAGTATTATTAGTCAAAATGTAAAAATAATGAGTATTAATTAAATTTTCTTTTTATTTATTGTAGAGATTTTTGTATGAATAAGGGAACAGGTCAAGAAAAAATATTACTGATTAAGAGAGATATTCCCAGAAATTATTTTTATATGTAAAGTTAGATATTATAAATTAGAGGGATTAACTAACAGCATTGTTGGTGGGTTGAAAAATTGAATATTACATCAAAAATAGATGATAACATCACAGTTATATTTAAAAGGCAAAGAGTCATCCTTAGGGAGAAGGTGATCATTATTTCTAATGATCTAGAAATGAATAAAATTTTATTTTCAATGATATTTTACCTTAAAAAACACAAAAATAAATTCTTCAGTTTCAGGCTGAATTATAGGAAGCACTTAAAATCAATCTTCTCAATCCACTCAGTTACTTTTGCCTTATTTTATATACCTTTGAGGTCTGTGTGTTTCTCATGCATAAAAAGAAAAATATGATTTTTGAGATTTATGAGAATGTGACAGTGGGTGTTTTCTTTCTGGATCGACTTTGGCATAAGAGGATGAGCTAGAGAGTGGGCCAGATTAGGAGCTAATGCTGCACATGTTGGAGGTAGAATTCAATTTCTTTGTCAGAAGAATCTAAACTGGCAATTTTCGAAAAATAAGGTAAAAATCGATAGCTCATTCTTTCTTAAACTAGGGAGATAGAACTACAATAAGCCATTTTAATTTTAGTGCATGAATACTTGCTATAGTAAAATATTGATAATAAAACATTCTATATTCTTTTTTCTTGGCTATGCTGTGTGGCTTGTGGGATCTTAGTTTCCTGAACAGGGATCAAACCTGAACCTGTGCCCTCTGCAGGGGAAGCATGGAGCTCTACCAGGGGAACTCCAGGGAATTCCCAAAATATTCCATATCCTTCACAGCACTTCTTTGTTGGAGGACCACATTGTATCACTAAAATGACACTAAGTAATAAATAAGGAATCTGAACTTCAGTGCCACTCTAAAAAATTCTGAATAGAGAGGAAATTTTAATATTTTAAAGGTTTATTTGTTTTTCTTTGTACAACAAAAGGTTATTTTGCAATAATATGCAAGAATCTCTCTAACTCTAAAGTTTTTCAAGTTACAAAACCTCATCATCATATTTTTTAGAGGCAGTAGTGTTAAACTAGGTTTGTTTGTTTGTTTAATTTACCTGAACACACATAAAATAAAATACACAAAATAAACAAAATAAAACACAAATTATAAATCTACAGTTTGATAAATTTTGGCAAATAATGCAGCAATCAAGATGTGAATCATTTCCCTCACTTCAGAAAATGTTCCTACCCACCTCCCATTCTACCTCAGGTAATTGCTTATCTGCTACATCACTATGGATTAATTCTGGCTATTTCAGAACTCCATATAAATAGAAAAAAATATAATTTGGACTCTTCTGTCCCTGGCTCGTTTCACAGAGTATACTATTTTTGAGATTCATTCATCCTTATTACTGCATTTATTAGTGGTTTATTTCTTATTGCTGAATAACACAGCATTGTAGGAATATACCACAATTTGTTGTCCATTCTCCTGTTAATGGAAATTAGGATTGGTTCTTGTGTAAGACTTTTCTTTTTTGAACTTATATTTCATTACTCTTGTCTAAATTGCCTAGGATTAAAACTACTAAAATATTTTCCAGTACTGATGAACATTCCAGTTATACCACATGCTCTGCTGTTGTTTATTTGTAAGAGTGTCTGGCTCTTTGCAACCCCATGAACTGTAGCCCACCAGGTTCCTCTATCCCTTGAATTCTCCAGGAAAGAATACCGGAGTGGGTTGCCATTTCCTTCTCCAGGGGATCTTCCTGACCCAGGGATTGAACTTGTGTCTCCTGCATTGGCAAGAGACAATTTTACCACTGAGCCACCAGGGAAGTCCCAGTTGTGCTTAGTACTGTTGATGAAATCTGTGTTCAAAGACTGCCCATTGTTTTCTTTCTTTCGTTATTTATTTTGACTTCTTACTACTGAGATTTTTAAAATTTACTTTGGCAAAAGGCATATAAAGTATAATGTTTTAAACATTTAACAATACAATTAAGTGGGACTAAGTACAGTACATTGTGCAACCCTCACCATCATCCATCTCTCAAAAGTTTCACTTTCCTAAACTTAAACTCTGTCCCATTTAAACACTGGCTCCCCATTTCTCCCCCCACCCTGGCATCCACCAATGTACTTTCTGATTCTCTGAATTTGGCTCTACNTTCTTTTCTTTGGATCCATTTGTTTTGACCTCTCAAGAGATCAAACTTAGCCAGACCAATGGAAATGACAAAATTCTATTGCAAACACACTGAGGATTAATTTGTTAATACTTTAGCTTCTCACTAACTGATGCTACCACTAATATTTTTGACTTTTTTCTGCAAGCTGAATGTTTACACAGACTTAGCTTTGCTTTGGATCTTATTTTTTCTCTTTGGCAGCTCTCTCAAGACAGAATTTGCTGTCAGATGATAAGGCTCAAGAAGTAAGAACTATTGATTAAATTTTAGTTGCTGGCTTGGATGAAATAACTAACTTCCTGTACTCTTTATCCACCATTTTCTCCATGTTCACCTCTTTTCAAACAAGGATTAGAGGACAAAATCATTTTGTCATCTTTATCAGAGAAGAACTCCATGGTAGAATATAATAGGTATTCCCCTAGCTTTAGGTTTGTTAGGTAGTAGAAATCAGCCTTCACAGAGATCTTTTATCTCCTCAGACTCGAAGGATCTAACTAGTCATGTCCTTGTTTTCCTAATCAAGATGGCAGGTTCCCTAAAACTATCCATGGATTTGCTGGCAAGTTGGCTCAGATGGTAAAGTGTCTGTCTACAATGTGGGAGACCCNGTGTGTGTGTGTGTGTTTATGTATATACACATATGTGTGTGTTTATGTATATATATATTTATTCTTCCAATATTTTATGTGTATTTTTAATTTCATAATGGAATCTTTAAAAGGCAGAGGGCTTCCCTGATGGCTCAGGGTTCGAGACCTGAGTTCAATTCCTGATTTGGGAAGGAGTCTGGCAGGCTACAGTCCAAGGGGTGGCAAAGAGTCAGACACAAGTGAGCAAATAATACATCATTGAAAGAACAATAGCTTTTACATTTTTTTATTTTATTGAAGTATAGTTGATTTACAATGCTGTGTTAGTTTCTGCTATACAGCAAAGTGATTCAGTTATATATATTCCTTTCTTTATGGTTTATTGAAAATAGTTCTCTATGCTACACTGTAGGACCTTGTTTGAAAAATGAAAAGTGTTATTCACTTACTCATGTCCGACTCTTTGCAACCCCGTGAACTGTAGCCTGCCAGACTCATCTGTCCATGGAATTCTCCAGGCCAGCATACTAGAGTGGGTTGCCATTCTCTTCTCGAGGGATCTTCCTGACCCAGGGTTATTGAACCCAGATCTCCTGCATTGCAGGCAGATTCTTTACAGCCTGAGCCACCAGAGAAGCTCAGAATTTTGTTTATCCTTCATATATATAATTGTTTGCCAGAGGTGTTAGTTACTCAGTCATGTCCAACTCTTTGCAACTCCATGGACTATATAGCCCACCAGGCTCCCCTGTCCATGGGATTTCCCAGGCAAGAATACTGGAATGGGTTGCCATTTCCTTCTCTAGGGGATCTTCCCAACCCAAGGGCCAAACCTGTGTCTCCTTTACTGCAGCCAGATTCTTTATCATCTGAGCCACNTAGCCCACCAGGCTCCCCTGTCCATGGGATTTCCCAGGCAAGAATACTGGAATGGGTTGCCATTTCCTTCTCTAGGGGATCTTCCCAACCCAAGGGCCAAACCTGTGTCTCCTTTACTGCAGCCAGATTCTTTATCATCTGAGCCACCAGGGAAGCCCATGTATAATTGTTTACATCTACTAATCCCAAATTCCCAATCCAGCCCTCTCTCCGTACCCTCCCACTTGGCAAACACAAGTCTGCTAAAAGAGCAATCATTTTTAATTTAAATATATTTAACTGTACAATGGTTATCATTGTCAGTGGCAGCTGTCTCCTGTCTTTATTATGCAATACTTGCCTATCTCTAGTTTGTAAAGATTCTATCCTTTTTTTTCTTTAAATTTACTATTTTATTTTTAAATTTTATTCTTTTGGCTGTGGCGGTTTTAGCTGTGGCACATGGGATCTTCAGTCTTCTTTGCAGCATGCAGACTTCTTATTTGCAGCACTCAAGCTCTTATTGGCAGCATGTGGGATCTAGTTCCCTGATCAAGGATTAAACCCAGGCCCCCTGCATTGGGAGCCTGAGTCTTAGCCACTGGACCAGCAGAGGAGTCCCAATTCTTTGTAATTCTAGTCCTCCAGGGATAACACTCAACAGAGTAGTACTTCCCCTCCACACCCCACACAGTTTTGATGGGCAAGCAGGGAGTTTATTTTCCATCCCCACTCTAAGCAGGCTGTGCCCCTATGTGTTGTTTGCAGGGCTGAGCAGAGAGATAAATTTTTGCCATCTACTGAGTAAACTGATTGTGCTCCAGTTTACCCACTTTAGTGTCAGTGGGGTCCAATACTGTTCTGAATTAAATAAGGCAGCTGGAAGCAGGGCTATGTGGCACCCCTGTCTCTGGTCTGCATGTCCAGTAGAAGCTGATCTTCAACAGGTGAATGGTTAAACTAATTGGTACATGTTTATATTGCATAGAACTGAAGCACCCACACACACAAAAGTGCTTGCAAACTAGTGAAATCCGAGTAAGATATGTAGATTTTATCCAGTTCATTAGTTGTCATAGTGTACAGTAGTTATAACCAATAGGGAAACTGGTCGAGTTCCTAGAATCTTTGTATTATTTTTGGCAAGTGCAAATGAATCTAATTATGTAAAAATACAAAGTTAAAAAATAAATAAGTCTATGACCATGTCTGACAACAGAGTCACTAAGATCTCTCTATCTGGGTCAGAATTCCAGTATCTACCAGCACTGCTTGACTGCTAATATTTCTGTTCTGTTCTCAACTCTGTAGCATCTACTTCCTGGCCACCTCCTTATAGTCTCACCCTGTGTTTTCAAAGCCCTGCCCTTATTGTAGGATTCCCAGGAAACCTCCTCCCATGGATTTCTGTGGCTCCAACGCTATACCTCCCTCTTCTTCCACAGATCAAGCTGGTGCTGTTGTGACGTTCACCTCTGATTTCCTCTCTTTTTAGGGACCACAGTATTCTGCTACTTTCAATCCAATGCCTAAAAACAATTGACTTATATTTTTTCCCTACTTTTTGGATTATTTTTGTATGAAAGTTAGTCCAGTAATGGTTAACAATTACAGATGGCAGCAGAAAATTCCAGGTTAGTTCTTAAATAATGTGCTAGCACCAGGTAAAGTTAGTATTTGGGCTCTGGAGTCTGCTTCCTTATTTATAAATTAGTCCAAAAGCCCTTTAAAAATCAAGTCATTTGATCAACTAAATGAGCTACCACTCCCGCTAAATGCTACCTTTATAACTTTGTTGTGGGATTAGCATTTTATAGAAGATGAATAAACTATTCTTGGAATTTAATTATGCAACTGTAAACTGGAGGTTAAGCTAGAATATACGTGAGTCATAACATCTATATTTTCAAAGTGTGTCATGAACTTCACTAATGCATGGATTTATTCTCTTAATAGAAATAATGTTTCACAAAGTTATATTGTCATTAAGAAAACGTAAAACATCACCACACATTATAGTGTTGTAATTTAACAAAAAGAACTATGA
>SJYV01017254.1:1408081-1427028 GCA_006410875.1 Neotragus pygmaeus
TCATTGGAAAACAATCTGATGCTGGGAGGGATTGGGGGCAGGAGGAGAAGGGGACAACAGAGGATGAGATGGCTGGATGGCATCACGGACTCAATGGACATGAATCTGAGTGAACTCTGGGAGATGGTGATGAACAGGGAGGCCTGACGTGCTGCGATTCATGGGGTCGCAAAGAGTTGGACACAACTGAGTGACTGAACTGACTGACTGACTGTCACAATGTTTGCAACTAATACTGAAATGGTTTGTTAAAGAATATGAAAGAGATAGATGCTGACAGGAGAGAATAGGACTGAAAGAGATAAAGAGAGAAAGTAAAATATTAACAATTGACATATATATGTGTGTATATATATGGAAAGAATTGGGCTCCAAAATCACTGCAGATGGTGATTGCAGCCAGGAAATTAAAAGACGCTTACTCCTTGGAAGGAAAGTTATGACCAACCTAGACAGCATATTCAAAAGCAGAGACATTACTTTGCCAACAAAGGTTTGTCTAATCAAGGCTATGGTATTTCCAGTGGTCATGTATGGATGTGAGAGTTGGACTGTGAAGAAAGCTGAGCACCGAAGAATTGATGCTTTTGAACTGTGGTGTTGGAGAAGACGCTTGAGAGTCCCTTGGACTGCAAGGAGATTCAACCAGTCCATTCTAAAGGAGACCAGTCCTGGGTGTTGTTTGGAAGGACTGATGCTATACTTTGGCCACCTCATGTGAAGAGTTGGCTCACTGGAAACAACTCATGTTGGGAGGGATTGAGGGCAGGAGGAGAAGGGGATGACAGAGGATGAGATGGTTGGATGGCATCACTGACTCAATGGACATAAGTTTGAGTGAACTTCAGGAGTTGGTGATGAACAGGGAGGCCTGGTGTGTTGCAGTTCATGGGGTCTCAAAGAGTTGGAGACAACTGAGCAACTGAACTGAAACATCAAAAAGTTCTTTTAACATTTTGATAAATTTAAAGCCTATATATATATCCCCACAAAAAGAATAAAGACTGTTCATGTATTACATTATATCTTTATATTACTTCTAATATGATATCTAACAATCAATCCCTTCTCAAATATAGTTATGTATATATACAATTCAAATTACCAGATAAATTTAGAGCTGTGAGGGTTTCAAGAGACAAAATTATAGAATCATAAATTTCCACTAACTGTATGTTAACCTTTTGATCAAGTTTTCTCCTTCCCGTTTATTAAAACTCTCTCCATTTGTTTTTCTCTTCCATTCTGCATTTAAAATGCTCAAATTTCCCTCAACTTAAAAAATAAAAATAACCTCCTTTTCTATATCCAAAGCCTACCTCCAGATGCCACTTTGCCTGCTCTCCTCCTTCACATGTAAACCACTAATTCCTCTCCTCACCTGAGACTCTTTCCATGCACACCACTCACCACTCTACTGACACAACTTTTGTCAAGGACACCAATGACTCAACTGTTGTTTGATCTGATGAATACCTGGCAGTCCTTTTTTTTTTTACTTGCTCACTCCCTAGAGATCATTTAGCAAGGTTAATTTCTTTCTCCTTCAGAAGGGAAAAAATCAAAGAAAATAAGAAAAAGAAACTTCCCCTAGCTNCCATACATGACCACTGGGAAAACCATAGCCTTGACTAGATGGACCTTTGTTGGCAAAGTAATGTCTCTGTTTTTGAATCTGCTGTCTAGGTGGGTCATAACTTTCCTTCCAAGGAGTAAGTGTCTATTAATTTCCTGACTGCGATCACCATCTGCAGTGATTTTGGAGCCCAGGAAAATAAAGTCAGTCACTGTTTATTGTTTTCCCATCTATTTCCCATGAAGTGATGTGATGGGACTAGATGAGAGGATCTTAGTGTTCTGAATGTTGAGCTTTAAGCCAGCTTTTTAACTGTCTCTTTCACTTTCATCAGGAGGTTCTTTAGTTCCTCTTCACTTTCTGCCATAAAGGTGGTATTGTCTGGATATCTGAGGTTATTGATATTTCTCCCAGGAATATTGATTCCAGCTTGTGCTATATTCTGCCCAGCATTTTGCATGATGTACTCTGCATAGAAGTTAAATAAGCTGGGTGACAATATGCAGCCTTAACATACTCCTTTACCAATTTGGAACCAGTCTGTTGTTCCACGTCCAGTTCTAACTGTTGCTTCCTGACCTGCATACAGATTTCTCAGGAGGCAGGTCAGGTGGTCTCGTATGCCCATCTCTTTAATAATTTTCCAGTTTGTTGTGATCAACAGAGTCAAAGGCTTTGGCATAAGCAATAATCAGGACTAGATGTTTTTCTGGAATTTTCTTGCTTTTTCTTTGATCCAATGGCTGTTGACAATTTGATCTCTGGCTCATATTTTGTTACATCTAACATTGGGAAGGCAAAGCAGACCAGAAGAGACAGACCTTCATAGATTTTTCCTTATAGTAACTTATATGGTATCTTAAGTATGGTAAACTTATGGTTTTCTATAAGAAAACCATATAAGTTACTATACTTGAATATAATTCCTTGTTTGATTTTGTGCCTCTCCCACTACACTGGAAACTCTATGAAGGTTGAAACTCTGTCTCTTCTAGTCCCCTTTTCATTCCCAATGTTAGATGTAACAAAGTATATATTTGTTGAATGAATGCATCAATAAATGAGCTCACTCCAGTGTGAATAGTCTTCTTGATGATGGCTTCAATAATAGTTTTAATTAATGAAGCTTAAAAGCTGAACATTTTTCCTACAAAATATTACATTTCCTTGGGGAAGTTTTATCTGAATTTGTATTCTATATTTATGATGTTGCAAAACTGATACTTCGATAGTCTTAGGTACATTTCTAACTACTGAATATCTGAATCTTAACAGACATCCTTATTTTTCATTTAAACAGTACTCAATAATTTCCATAATTCCTTTATGCTTAATATAGTGATATAAATACATTTTCACAGCATAATATTGTTTGAAGGGTAAATAAGAATTTGAATTTTCTTTTAAAAAATAACTATATTCTTCCCCTCTAAGATCAAAAGCTTATTTTGGTCAGACAGGTCAGATTCCATAAGCCTATGTCTGCTCAAATTTAGTTATGCAGAGATCAAGATTCCATAGGCCTCCTACTGGTTTCTAGCACTAATGTGAGTGTGAATTGAACTTGAGTGTGAATTGAACTTGTGACTTGCTTCTAGCCAACAGAATATGGCAACAGTAATGGGAAAGTCCTTCTCTTGTTGTCATTACTGGATGTTATTCTGTCTTAGAAGACTGGAATAAGAGTTTCTCCTATTGATTTTGAAGAAGTAATTTGCAATATTATGAGTGTACTAACTCACAAAGAACTGCCAGGGCCTCTAGTTGCTGAAAGTTGCTAACAGCCATCAAGGAAGCAGTAACATCAGTTCTAAAATCATAAGAAATTAAACTTTGACAACTGCAGCCTGGCAAACAACTAGATTGCAACCTATGAGATGTTAAACAGATGTACCCAGTTTAACCATGCCTAGACTGCTGATTCATCGAAACTGAGATAATAAATGTATGTTGTTCTAAGGCTCTAAGTTTGTAATAATTGTTAAGCAGCAGTATAATTATGTAATATTCCTATTGTCAAGCTCTCCTCTAAACTTAACATTAAAAACTATTCTAACCATATTTTGAAAAGTGGATAGGCAAATTGTATTTCATTATAATTTACTAGGGCAATGTAGAAGGTCCAAAAATTGGATTGAGAATTGAAGTTTGTGCAGAGGCATGACTAAAAAAAATTCCAATCTGAAAACAGTCAAGATTTGACTCAGAAATTTAGCATAGAGCAAAAACGTGTTGGCAGTAAGTGGAAAATGTATTCAAGTATAGTATAGGGGATAAGAGAATAGGCATATTTTGGTATCTAAGCAGACAGCTTATGTTGCCAAGTTTGTAAAACCATTNAGGCATGACTAAAAAAAATTCCAATCTGAAAACAGTCAAGATTTGACTCAGAAATTTAGCATAGAGCAAAAACGTGTTGGCAGTAAGTGGAAAATGTATTCAAGTATAGTATAGGGGATAAGAGAATAGGCATATTTTGGTATCTAAGCAGACAGCTTATGTTGCCAAGTTTGTAAAACCATTGCAGGGGCTGGCTTCCAGGCCCAGCACTCAATTACCTCAGAGAAACTACACAAAGTCAAGGCTCTATACTAATGAAAGCCAGCAACCTAACCAGGAACAGAATTTAGGGCTGTTAATAAGACAGTTTCTCACCTATGAGAACTGGATTACATGTAAGAAATTCTGAAACTCAGGTATCTGTAATATAGTTACTTTTCAGTTCAGTTCAGTCGCTCAGCTCAATTCAGTTGCTCAGTCATGTCTGACTCTTTGCGACACCATGACTGCAGCACGCTAGGCCTCCCTGTCCATCACCAAGTCCCGGAGTCCACCCAAACCCATGTCCATTGAGTCAATGATGCCATCCAACCATCTCATTTTCTGTTGTCCCCTTCTCCTCCTGCCCTCAATCTTTCCCAGAATCATGGTCTTTTCAAATGAGTCAGCTCTTCACATAGGTGGCCGAATTACTGGAGTTTCAGCTTCAACATCAGTCCTTCCAATGAATACCCAGGACTGATCTCCTTTAGGATGGACTGGTTGGATCTTCTGGCAGTCCAAGGAACTCTCAAGAGTCTTCTCCAACACCACAGTTCAAAAGCATCAATTCTTCAGCACTCAGCATTCTTTATAGTCCAACTCTTATATCCATACATGACCACTGGAAATACCATAGCCTGGACTAGATGGACCTTTGTTGACAAAGTAACGTCTCTGCTTTTAATATGCTGTCTAGGATGGTCATAACTTTCCTTCCAAGTAGTAAGCGTCTTTTAATTTCCTGGCTGCAATCACCATCTGCAGTGATTTTGGAGCCCCCCAAAATAAAGTCAGCCACTCTTTCCACTGTTTCCCCATCTATTTGCCACGAAGTGATGGGATTGGATGCCATGATCTTAGTTTTCTGAATGTTGAGCTTTAAACCCTTTTTCACTCTCCTCTTTGACTTTCATCAAGTTACTTTTGGTTGAGTTTAATTCAGAGAGTTCTAGATTTCTTTCTCATCTGTGACAAAATAAATATCCCTGGCATCTAAATAATTAAAGCAAAAATCTTTGTACTAAAATGCAAACTAGAATACAAACACATATATACATAAAATGACCCTTTCATTCTGCACGATATCCTACAGATCTTAAATGATAAGGACTGCCTTGGGAGGTTCTAGCTGCCTAATCATCACCAAGTACCCAGATTTTGGGCTCCAAAATCACTGTAGATGATGACTGCAGCTGTGAAACTGAAAGATGCTTGCTCCTTGGAAGAAGCACTACAATGACCAACCTAAACTGCATATTGAAAAGCAGAGACACTACTTTGCCAACAAAGGTCCGGCTAGTCAAAGCTATGGTTTTTCCAGTAGTCATGGATGGAATTGAGAGTTGGCCTGTAAAGAAAGCTGAGTGCCAAAGAATTGATGCTTTTGAACTGTGGTGTTGAAGAAGACTCTTGAGAGACCCTTGGACTGCAAGGAGATCCAACCAGTCCATCCTAAAGGAAATCAATCTTGAATATTCATTGGAAGGACTGATGCTGAAACTGAGACTCCAATACTTTGACCACCTGATGCAAAGAACTGACTCATTTGAAAAGACCTTGATCCTGGGAAAGATTGAAGGCAGGAGAAGAAGGGGACAACAGAGGATGAGATGGTTGGATGGTATCAATGATTCGATGGACATGAGTTTGAGTAAACACCAGGAGTTGCTGATGGACAAGGAAGCCTTGTGTGTTGCAGTCTACGGGGTCACAAAGAGTCAGACCTGACTGAGTGACTGAACTGAACTGAACCTAGAGTGGAGGAAGGAGCTTTGTACTAAAAGATAGATTTGGAGCCAAGCCCTTGCCTCTGATAATGTTCAGAAAACATCCACAGCAGCAATCCAAACTCTTTGCACAAGATGATTTAATGAAAAGTATTAACAGTTGGTCATAGGTTAGCTCAATCCAAGCTGAGTCAGTCCACAAAACATTTGGCGCTCTTTTTAACTGTTTTTTTCCCCTCAATTGTCTAACAAATCCACATCTCTCTTTGCCTTTATTCAAAGAGCAGCAATCCTAGATTTTCTCTGCTTCTCTTAGATACACATTTACCTCATAAGGGATTGTAAGAAATAGTTATACAAGTTATTAAATGTTTTCTGAGGAATTCTCAATGTAAACTCATTTTTAAATCATCTCTATATCAAGAGCATGCATAAGCAGTACAAGCACACAGGCATATCTGGATGGAGAAAAACAATTTCAGATTATTTTATCACAATAGGACTCCCTGTCTTAGGTCACCCTGGTCCTAGAGAAAGAACTGAACATGTCAAATATCTGTAACTTAGAATAAAAGGAATATAGAGTCTATATACGAGACTCCAAACAATATTACTGAACCCACCTCTTTTAAAGGCCAGCATTCGGTTAAAATTCTCATTCAGATTCAGACAAAATTCTTAAATCTTGAGTATTGTATTTCCAATTTCCCACCATCTAGACATACTATATTTTTCTAATCTTATGTATATTACTTTTTATTTTGTACTCCAGCCAAAATATATACTCTCATTTTAGTCTAGGAGGTCCTATCCATTTTGAACACTTCGTATGCACTCTCTGTTCTTTTTGTCTGGAATACCCTTTAACTGATATCACTTGTTGGAATACTTCAATTTTCCTTAAGTTTTATATCTTATATTCTGCCTAGAATCATAGTAAAATGTTTTTGCTCTAAAATAAATATGTCCTAAGTGCAGTTCTTGTTCTAAAGTTTTCCCCTATCTTTCATTTATACCCCAAATCATCTTATAGCATCACTGCCAGCAAGATAGTTGACTAGATATCCTAGAAAAAAGTATTCCTCCAACAGTAGACATTCTAAAAATGCTGAGTAAAATATAACCTGATCTCAAGAAAGTAAGTGAAGTCTACAGATGATGAGAATGATAAAGTAGAGCTCAAGTCTGTTATGAGGATGTTGGAACTACAGGTGCCTTGAGGCTGTTTACAGATCTCATTAGCCTAGAATCTTGGGAAAATAAAACCTTTTCTAAGGTTTCCATATGAAGGTCTTTATCCTTTCACTGGAGATTGAAATTTGCTATTTATATTACCTATATGGTTCAAGAAGGACTTCCCTGGGGCCTCAGACAGTAAAGAGAAACCTGGGTTTGATCCCTGGATTCGGAAGATCACCTGGAGAAGAAAATGGCAACCCACTCCAGTACTCTTGCCTGGAAAATGCCATGGATGTAGGAGCCTGGTAGTCTACAGTCCATGGGGTCTCAAAGAGTTGGGCATGACTGAGTGACTTCACTTAACCGTAACCTTATGGTCCAAGAAACCCTAAGTCAAAGCATGAATTTAAAACTGCAATTGCCTAGTGGTGCCTAGCAGAAAGAAATACAAATATTCTCTGAAGGGATTCAACCTCAATTCAGAGCACATAGATTCCCACATGTAAATCCCTGCCAAACTTGAGCTCACAATACAAAATTTCCAAAAAGTACAAATAAGCCACCATAACTAAGAATTACTAGAAATAAGAAGCATAAAAATGAGAAATTCTGAAGCTACAGATAATGAAAATTTGAAAACAGAATATATGGTAAAAGATTGTACTTGAAGAAATAAGGAAGTAAGAAACTTTGAAAACGTACCTAGCATTGTTCAGTGAAGAACAGTTGCATCCACACTTCAGAAAAATATTCCAACTGGACCAAAGATTTCCACATAAAACATGAAATGATGAAAGTACAAAGAGGAATCATGGAAGAATATTTTATAACTTCATGGTGTGTAAATTCTTTCTGAAAATAAAAATTCCAAAAAATCACTAAAGAAAGGGCTGAAAAATTCCTTTATAGAAAAGTTAAAAAAAAAAATTCTGCATGGTAACATTGAACAACAACAATGTGCAAAGAAAAATCACAAAATGCGGGGAAATTATAACTCATAGGGGGAAAAAGATGAGACAGCTTCCCATGTATTAATAAAGTATGTCTACAAATTAAAAATAGAAAGATTAAAATTAAGCATAATGTGAGTATAAGATATGAACATATAGTTCTCAGAGACAGAAACATAAATATCTCTTAAACGTGAAAATGCCATTCAAACATGAATTCAAGGTCAATGCCAATAAAACAACTAAGAAAAGGCATATCTCAGGTATCAGATTAATAATATTGCAAATGTCTGGTGATACATTTTACTATCTAGACTGCAGTTTACTAGACTCTAACATACATTGCAAATGGAACTACAAATGTCTGTAGTCCTTAAAGAATGGAATTTAACAGAATTTTTACAACAGATTCATGTAACTTTGACCCAGAAAATCTATGTGAACATTAATTTATATATTTAGTTATTTATTTAAAGATTGCTAGTAATCACATGATAGTGTTAGTCGCTCAGTCATGTCCAACTCTTTGTGACCCCATGGACTATAGCCTTCCAGGCTCCTTTGCCTATGGAATTCTCCAGGCAAGAATACTGGAGTGGTTATCCATTCCCTTCTGCAGGGGATCTTCCCAACCTAGGGATGGAATCTGTATCTCTCACATTGCAGGCAAATTCTTTACCATCTGAGCCACCAGGAAAGCCCAATAACATGATATAAATGATCTAAATATACATTATTAGAAGGCTGAAAAATAAAAGGAAAAATATTAACAAAATGGACTGCTTTGTGTCTATGTACTGACAAGATCACAAGTTTACTATGTTATATTAACTAAAGATAAGAAGCCAAGTTAAAGAAGTGACACTTGTATATTAATATTGTGTATTGTATATTTTATATCAGTATTGTATATGTAAATAGTGATAATGTTTACTACAAATTGTGATTAAAAATGAGAACAAATAAGTTAATTTCTTCACTAGGTATTAAAATATCTCTATGTTAGTTCCAAATAGCATCAACAAACATATTATATTAACAGTAAGTGATGGGAATTAGGTGAATGAGGGTCATAAGAGTTTTCCAAGTATATCTTTGCATTGTTCAAGGTCATATTGGGAAGGTCAATCCAATAGTTGGTTAAACTGAAGGTATTTTCAATCCAGAGGTTTTTACTAAGTATTAGGCAAGGTTAAAGAAATTAACAAGAAAGGTGGAGGCACCTAGAAATTAACAACTGTGGGAAGCCATTATCATACATGGTAGCCACAGAAAAGGGGAGGAAATAGATTTGCAGGAATTCAGTTAGAAAAGACCACCTGATCAGATCTGTAGCTGGAGTGGGACTCAGTAACTGGCAGCATCCCTGTGCCAAAGCAGAGGAAAGGGGGAAGAAATATTTGTATTTCCCTTCCTTCCACCCCCTCATATTCTCCCTGTGCCTTTCATTAGACAACCTCAATCAGAAGTCAGATAGTAAGGAATACCAGCAAGGTAGTCCATAAGGGTGAGACTCTAGGAACACAGAGCATGAGAAAGAAGAATAAGAATATATTCTTACATGAAAATTAATATCAGAATTAGTGAGCGACTTCACTTTCACTTTTCACTTTCATGCATTGGAGAAGGAAATGGCAACCCACTCCAGTGTTCTTGCCTGGAGAATCCCAGGGACGGGGGAGCCTGGTGGGCTGCCATCTACGGGGTCGCACAGAGTTGGACACGACTGAAGCAATTTAGAAGCAGCAGCAGCAGCATACAGATTGAAAAACCTAAGTTTGACAACTCTGTGTTAGTAAAACTTTGGCTCCCAAGCAATTCTTGTACATAACCAATGGATACGTGAATTGTTGGCCTCTTCAGAAAACAATTCAACAATATATCTAATTAAAGTTGAAGATATACATTCTTGTGGACCAGGAATTCCATCCTAAAATAAATCATTCAGGGAATTGCACCTGGAGACATGTACCAGAATGTTCACCACAGTTTCTCTGTAATGGTATCCATGAGAATGTGCTAAGTCGCTTTAGTCATGTCCTACTCTTTGTGACCCCATGGACTGTCTTTCTCTGTAATAGTATGTGTGCGTACATGCTAAGTCGCTTCAATCGTGTCCAACTGTTTGTGACTCCATGAACTATGGCCCATCAGGCTCCTCTGCTATGGCATTCTCCAGGCAATACTGGAGTGGGTTGCCATTCCTCCTTCAGGGGATCTTCCTGACCTAGGAATTGAAACTGTGTCTCCTGTGGCTCCTGCATTGACAGGCATGATAAAGAATTTGCCTGCAGGAGCCCTGGGTTTGATTCCAGGGTTGGGAAGATTCCCAGAGTAGGAAATGGCAACCCGCTCCAATATTCCTCCCTGGAAAATTCCATGGACAGAGGAGTGTGGCAGGCTACACCCATGAGGTCTCAGTGAGTTGGACCTGACTGAGGGACTAAACAACAAGATATCATAAGAGTGGTGCCCTAATCCAGAAAAACTAGTGTCCTTATGAGAACAGAAAGTACACAGAAGTGGTGGTAAAAGTTCACACAAAGGACATAAAGATATCTCAGAAAGAAGGCAGTCTTCTTAAAATTAAGGAGAGAAAAGTCAGGAGAAAATAAGCCAGTCAACATTTTGAGCTTGGACTTACAGCCTCCAGAACTATAAGAAATCTGTTGTTTTTAGCCACCCAAACTGTGGTATGTTATTATAACAGCCCTAGCAGACTAATAGAGCATACAATTTATTTTTTGGTATCCACAGACAAAACTCTGAAATTCAGATATTTTTTGGTCTTTCAATTGAATTTCCTTTCATAATGCTCATAGGTATGACTTCCTAATAGTAAAATTCAGTGGTTCTTTATAAATATATATATATATATGAATGTATATACACTTCAGTGTTAACACTGAAGAAATGACTGCTGCTACCCCTTCTTTTATATTCTTTTTTGTTTGTGTTCATCATGTTGAGTTTTGCTGATTCTCCTCCAAAAGCTTTAATCTGTTATTTACTTCCACATTTGTTTTCCATCTGCTGAAATATAACTTCTCCCAAGTCTATATCTTGCCTCTATTGTGTCTCTTCACTTTCCTCCATGGAATATCATTCAAGTAAGTTATTTTCATTATCACACTCAAGTAAATAATTCCCAAAGTCATATTTGAAAGACTTCTCTGTCTTATTTCCCCAGGACAGAAACTAACTTCTGTTGTCTACTGCTGGGTAGTAGTCATTTTATTATGCACTGACATATATTGTCATTTAGTGTCTACAGTTACTCTAGGAATATCACACTCTTAGTCTCTGCTGTTGCAGTAGCAAAGATTGATTCAATGTTGTGAGTAATGCAGTTTAATGGAAAGGAGAAATAAACCCAACTAATAATGAGAAGACGAGTGCAGAAAGGATCTTAGAGCTAACCACATGTAGAGAAGTGTTTCAGCCCTTTTAAATGCAGATTTTGCTATGGATTTTCAATCCTTGCCTATAATTACCAGCTCCACACTCCATTAATACCTCTAAAAACATATTTCTAAAACAAAATTCATAATTTTATCTTCATGTTTGTTTTTTCCATTGTCTTTACCACCTTTATTTCCATTGCCATCTTCTGAGTCACTTAAGCGTAACAACTTTGTATTGTTTCTAATTGCTTTCCTCTTTCTTGCTTTCCACACGGAGTAAGTTACTTCTCTAAGCTTTATCCTTTTATTCACTTCCATCTTTTGCTTCCTATTGGTATCACTTCTCATAAGGCTTTTGAAATCATATTTTAACTGATCTTTTCATTCCAGTCCCCATCCTCTAGTAGCTTAATTACTAGAGTAAATTTTTTTTTTTTTAACCGCACTGCATGGCATATGGAATCTTAATTCTCTGACCAGGGATGAAACCTATACCCCTGCATTGGAAAATTGGAGTCTTAAACACTGGACTAGCAGGAACATCCTTAGAGTAATCTTCTTGAAAACTCAGTATGATCCTACCAAGCCCTTGATGTAGAATTTCTATGTCAGGTCTGATACATTCCAGTGCTGCAGGGAAAATTGCTTTTAAGGCTTGACTGCCTCACCAACCCACTGTCATCTTATGCATTCACTTTCTTACTACTTCCTGCTCTGCTTTCCATTGGCTTTGAAGTTCCTTTTGTGAATGCCATTCATTCCTGGTTAAAGCATGTCCTTGATTTATGATTTATTATAAAACATTTTAATTCTGATCAAGTCCTGTGTATGAAAATATTTTTTGGCTTGGTATCAATCATATATTTGTAATATTTCTTCAGTCACTGAAGGATTTTTCCAGCATGTTTTAAAGAAAAGGTTATGCCTATTTTGTAATGGAGGAAATAGTGTTTAAGGATTATCCACTTATGGAAGGGAGAATGTATCTTTACTTCTTTGTTTCCAGGTGACCTTTTCTGCTGGACTGAAGTTTTAAATTCTCTTTGCAGCTGACAAAACTAGAAGCAGTGGCGCTGTGCTGTGTTTAGTCCCTCGGTCCAGTCCAACTCTGCGACCCCATGGACTGTAGCCCGCCAGGCTTCTCTCTGCCCACGGAGACTCTCCAGGCAAGAACACTGGAGGGGGTTGCCATGCTCTCCGTCAGGGGATCTTCCTAACCCAGGGATCAAACCCAGGTCTCCCACATCGCAAGCAGTTTCTTTACCATCTGAGCCACAGGGAAGGCCAAGAACACTGTAGTGGGTAGCCTATCCCTTCTTCAGGGGTAACCATGTCTATTTAACTAGCTTTATCTAATGGCTGTTCAAAGCCATGCATGAAATACACAAGGATACAGAATAGGATAGGATGCCGTCCCTATCATAGTACATATGATTTCCCTTCTTTCGCATTTGTGATCTCTATTTTTGAAAATTGGTAGGCACATCTATCTGTGCGTGTGCCAGCACTAGGGCTGTAGTTGTGAAAATCCGGTTCACTATCTAGACAATATATGTGCATTATCACATAAACTTCAAATCTCAGTACTATTAGTGGCAGCAAAACATTGAATTTTAAGATTACTTCCCCCACCCCCCACCCCCCAAGGGTTTGCTAGAGTTGCTACACTGAGAATCTCAGATTGGGAGGACTGCTTTCTGCCTCATGCGTGGAAACCCGCCAAAGAAGGAGAGGCTGCAGTTTAAATTAATCTTCAAGTGGGGGTAGGGAAGACCTCAACAGTCCCCTGGAGGATTTGAAAAACATATTTACACCTCTTGCTTTGCCAACAGAGACCGCAAAACAAATCATTGCTCCGTGCAGGCAGCATGAGGGAAGCATATTTAACTGAGGGGAAGTTAAAAACAACAGTTGCTCAGATTACCTCAGAACAAGGCATTTCAAGAAGGCACTCTGGGTTCTTTTTTTTTTTTTTTCTGTTCCTTATTTTTTTTTTTCAGAGAGAACAGAATATTCTCCATCTTATTTGCCACCCCTCCTCCATTCCAATCTAAATGATACTCTGATCTCAGAGAGGGTTCTTTCCTAAGCTCCTTTCCCTAATCTTCCCAAATAAGTGAAAAATCCAGAGCTTACAATTCCAAAGCAAATATATCATTGACATTGTAATTGTATCATTGATATTGTAATTGTCAAAGGGGTAAAGAGTTGAATCTGGCCTCTGTAACATGTTTGGCTCTTGATCCAAGGTTAACAGAGGCAGTACTGAATTCGTGGAGATGTGATTGGGAAAAGTTACAATGACCCGTTCCTCTTAAAAATCCTTGTTTTTCTTCATTCTGTTTCTTGGTGTGGGATGGTAAAGAGCATGTTAAGATTTCAGGAAAATGTTTCATTCATTTTATCTTATCTTTTCCCTGCTTATCTCCATTTAAGTATATATTTAACTCATGTTGTATTTCATGTTGCCAATTTGCCCGCCTGTTCTCTGAAATTTTCATAAAGTCAATCCATAAGACAGTTCTGTGCATTTCAACAGTTTTGTAGACATCTGTGATATTACTACACTTGTGAACACAATATAACACCCAATTTTGTGGAAGTGAAAACTTACATTCCATTATGCAGAGTCTCCTTTTGAGAATAGAAGAACCTTTAGTGACCTCACTTTTTTTTTTTTTTTTTTTGAAATAAGTGATTTAGCTCTTCTAAATTGGCCAAAGCCTCTTCCTGTTTTCTGGCAGATAATATAGTTCAACTTTCCTGACTTCTAATCAACTGCTTTGCCTACATTAGACTTGATTTGGAACACATTTAATATTTCTCAGATGTCCCTAGTTATAATTTATCAGTTTTGATAAACTTAGTTGATAAAACAGCCGCAGTGTAGTTCCACCCTGGGTATAATGCTATCAAGCGGAATTGTATGGTACAGAGAAATGTTTCATGAAATGAAGAGTCAACAGACATAGCCAACTTCATTGTTGTCCTATTTTAAGAAACTGTCACAGTCACTACAATCTTCAATAGTCATTACGTTGTTGTTCAGTCACTCAGTTGTATCTGACTCTCTGCAAACACATGGACTGCAGCATGCCAGGCCGTTCTGTCCCTAACCATTTTTCAAAGTTTGCTCAAGTTCATGTCTATGGCATTGTTGATGCCATACAGCCATCTTATCCTCTGATGCCCTCTTTTTCTTCTGCTCTCAATCTTTCTCAGCTTTAGGGACTTTTCCAATGAGTTGGCTGTTTGCATCAGATGACCAAAATACTTGAGTCTGAGCTTCAGCATCAGTCCTTCAAATGAGTTTTCAGGATTGCTTTCCCTTAAGATTGACTAGTTTGATCGCCTTGCTGTCCGAAGGACTCTCAGGAGTCTTCCCCAGCAACACAGTTCAAAAACATCGATTCTTTGGCACTCTGTCTTCTTTACAGTCCAGCTCTCACAACCCTATGTGACCACTGGGAAAACAGTAGCCTTGACTATATGGATCTTTGTTGGCAGACTTACGTCTCTGTTTTTCCCCACACTGTCTAGGTTCATCATAGCTTTCCTGTCAAGAAGCAATCACCTTCTGATTTCATGACTGCAATCTAGTCACCACCAGCAGTGATTTTAGAATCCCAGAAGAGGAAATCTGTCACTACTTTCACCTTTTCCCCTTCTATTTGATATAAAGTAATGGGGCAGAATACCATGACGTTAGTTTTTAAATATTTACTTTTAAGCTGTCTCTTTTACTCTCCTTCTTCAGTTCAGTTCAGTTTAGTTGCTCAGTCATGTCTGACTTTTTGCGACCCCATGGTCTGCAGCATGCCAGGCCTCCCTGTTCATCACCAACACCTGGAGCTTACTCAAACTCATGTCCATTGAGTTAGTGATGTCATCCAACCATCTCATTCTCTGTCATCCCCTTTTTCTCCTGCCTTCAACCTTTCCCAGCATGAGTGTCTTTTCAAATGGGTCAGTTCTACCCATCATATGGCCAAAGTACTAGAGTTTCAGCTTCAGCATCAGTCCGTCCAATGAACATTCAGGACTGATTTCTTTTAAGATGGATTGGTTGGTTCTCCTTGCAGTCCAAGGGACTCTTAACACAGTTAAAAAGTATCAATTCTTCAGCACTCAGCTTTCTTTATAGTAGAACTCTCACATCCATACATGACTGCTGGAAAAACCAAAGCTTTGACTAAATGGAGCTTTGTTGACAAGTAATGTCTCTGCTTTGTAATATGCTGCCTAGGTTGGTCATAACTTTTTTTCCAAGCAGCAAGCATCTTTTAATTTTATGGCTGCAGTCACCATCTGCAGTGATTTTGGAGCCCCCCCAAAATAAAATCTGTCACTGTTTTCATTGTTTCCTCATCTATTTGCCATGAATTGATGGGACCAGATGCCATGATTTTAGTTTTCTGAACGGTGAGTTTTAAGCCAACATTTTTACTCTCCTTTCACTTTCATCAAGAGGCTCTTTAGTTCCTCTTCACTTTCTGCCAGTAGAATGATATCATATGCATATCTGAGGTTGTTGATGTTTCTCCTGCCTATATTGATTCCAGGTAGTAACTCATCCAGCCCAGCATTTCTCATGATGTGCTCAGCCTATAGGTTAAATAAAGAGGGTGACAGCAGACAGCCCTGTCGTACTCCTTTCTCAATCTTGAACCAGTCAGTTGTTCTATGCAGAGTTCTAACTGTTGCTTCTTGACCCACATACAGGTTTCTCAGGAGACAGGTAAGATGGTCTGATATTCCCATTTCTGTAAGAGTTTCCCACAGTTTGGTATGATCTACATAGTCAAAAGCATTAGCACAGCCGATTAAACAGAGGTAGATGTTTTTCTGGAATTCCCTTGCTTTCTCTATAATCCAGCAAATGTTGGCTATTTGATCCCTGGTTTCTCTTCCTTTTCTAAACCCAGCTTAGAAATCTGGAAGTTCTTGGTTCACATAATGCTCAAGCCTAGCATGCAAGGTTTAAAGCATGACCTTACTAGCACAGAAGATGGGTGCAATTGTCCAATGGTTAGCACATTCTGTGCTACATTCTGTAGTACCACTCTTTTTGGCAATTGGGATGAAGATTGACCTTTTCCAGTCCTGTGGCCACTGCTGGGCCTTCCAGATTTGCTGACAAACTGAATGAAACACCTTGATGGCATGATCCTTTGGGGTTTTGAATAGTTCTACTGAAATTCCATTACATCCACTAGCTTTATTAACAGCAGTGCTTCCTAAGGCCCACTTGACTTCGCACTCCAGAATGTCAGGCTCTGCATGACTGACCACACCATTGTAGTAATCCAGTTCATTAAGATCTTTTTTGTGTGTGTGCCATTCTTCCATGTATTCTTCCCATTTCTTCTTGATCTCTTAAGCATCTACTAGGTGTCTAGTGTTTCTGACCTTTATTATGCTCATCTTTGGGCAAAATGATCCCTTGATATCTCTAGATTTCCTGAAGAGATATCTAGTCTTCCCCCTTCTGTTTTCTTCTAGTTTTATGCACTGTTCATTGAAGAAGGCCTTCTTATCTCTCCATGCTTTTCTTTGGAACACTGCATTTGGTTGGATTTACCTTTCCCTTTCGCTTTTCCTTTTTGCATCTTTTCTCTCTTCAGCTATTTGTAAGTCCTCCTCAGACAATCACTGTCTTTTTCTTTGTGATGGTTTTGTTAGCTGCCTTTTGTACAATATTACAGATATACAATATTACAGACCTCTGCCTATAATTCATCAGGCATACTGTTAACTAGATCTAATCCCTTGAATCTATTCATTACTTCCAGTGCATATTCATAAGGGATTTGATGTAAGTTGTACATGACTGGATTTCATGGTTTTCCCCACTGTCTTTAGTTTAAGTTTGAATTTTATTATTAGAAGCTGATGACATGTACCACATATCATGATATATACCACAGTCAGTTCCAGGTCTTGTTTTGCTGGCTGTATATAGCTTCTCCAACTTTGGCTACAAAGAATGTAATCAATTTGATTTCCATATTGGCCATTTGGTGATGGCCATGTGTAAAGTCGTATCTTGTGTTGTTGAAAAAGGGTATTTAATATGATCAGTGCGTGCTCCTGGCAGAACTCAGTTAAACTTTGTCCCACTTCATTGTGTTCTCCAAGGCCAAACTTTCCTGTTATCCTGGGTATCTCTTGACTTCCTACTTTTGCATTCCAATACCCAATGTTGAATACTTTAACTAGTGTTAGTTCTAGGACGTCTTCTAGGTATTCATCAGTTCAGTTCAGTTCAGTCACTCGGTTGTGTCCAACTCTTTGTGACCCCATGAATCAGAGCACGCCAGGCCTCCCTGTCCATCACCGATTCTGGGAGTTCACTCAAACTCACGTCCATCCAGTCGGTGATGCCATCCAGCCATCTCATCCTCTGTCGTCCGCTTTTCCTCCTGCCCCCAATCTCTCCCAGATCAGAGTCTTCTCCAATGAATCAACACTTCACATGAGGTGGCCAAAGTACTAGAGTTTCAGCTTTAGCATCATTCCTTCTAAAGAACACCTAGGACTGATCTCCTTTAGGATGGACTGGTTGGATCTCTTTGCAGTCCAAGGGACTCTCAAGAGTCTTCTCCAACACCACAGTTCAAAAGCATCAATTCTTTGGCACTCAGCTTTCTTTACAGTCCAACTCTCATATCCATATATGACCACTGGAAAAACCAAAGCTTTGACTAAACTGACCTTTGTTGGCAAAGTAATGTCTCTGCTTTTCAATATGCTATCTAGGTTGGTCATAACTTTTCTTCCAAGGAGCAAGTGTCTTTTAATTTCATGGCTGTAGTCATCATCTGCATGATTTTGGAGCCCCCCCCCAAAAAAAAAGTCTGACATTATTTTCACTGTTTACCCATCTATCTGTCATGAAGTGATGGGACCGGATGCCATGATCTTCGTTTTCTGAATGTTGAGCTTTAAGCCAAGTTTTTCGCTCTCCACTTTCACTTTCATCAAGAGGCTTTTTAGTTCCTCTTCACTTTCTGCCATAAGGGTGGTGTCATCTGCATATCTGAGGTTATTGATATTTCTCCCGGAAATCTTGATTCCAGCTTGTGCTTCTTCCAGCCCAGTGTTTCTCGTGATATATTCTGCATATAAGTTAAATAAGCTGGGTGACAATATACAGCCTTAGCGTACTCCTTTTCCTATTTGGAACCAGTCTGTTGTTCCATGGCCAGTTCTAACTGTTGCTTCAGACCTGCATATAGGTTTCTCCAAAGGTGGTCTGGGATTCCCATCTCTTTTAGAATTTTCCACAGTATATTGTAATCCACACAGTCAAAGGCTTTGGCATAGTCAATAAAGAAGAAATAGATGTTTCTCTGGAACTCTCTTGCTTTTTCCATGATCCAGGAGATGTTGGCAATTTGATCTCTGGTTCCTCTGCCTTTTCTAAAACCAGCTTAAACATCTGGAAGTTCACGGTTCATGTATTGCTGAAGCCTGGCTTGGAGAATTTTGAGCATTACTTTACTAGCATGTGAGATGAGTACAATTGTGCAGTAGTTTGAGCATTCTTTGGCATTGCCTTTCTTTGGGA
>SJYV01017254.1:1429237-1441043 GCA_006410875.1 Neotragus pygmaeus
ATTTAGGTCATACCTGAATGGTCTAGTGGTTTTCCCTACTTTCTTCAATTTAAGTCTGAATTTGGCAATAAGGAGCACACAATCTGAGCCACAGTCAGCTCCTGGTCTTGTTTTTGCTGATTGTATAGTGTGTCTCCAATTTTGGCTGCAAAGAATATAATCAATTTGATTTAACTGTTGACCTTCTGGTGATGTCCATGTGTAGCATCTTCTCTTGTGTTGTTGAAAGAGGATGTTTGCTATGACCAGTGCATTCTCTTGGCAGAACTTTATTAGCCTTTGCCCTGCTTCATTCTGTATTCCAAGGCCAAATCTGCCTGTTACTCCTGGCATTTCTTGACTTCCTACTTTTGCATTCCAGTACCCTATAATGAAAAGGACATCTTTTTTGGGTGTTAGTTCTAAAAGGTCTTGTAGGTCTTCATAGAACCGTTCAACTTCAGCTTCTTCAGCATTACTGATTGGGGCATAGACTTGGATTACTGAGATATTAAATGGTTTGCCTTGGAAACGAACAGAGATCACTCTGTTGTTTTTGAGATTGCTTCCAAGTACTGCAATTCAGACTCTTTTGTTGACCATGATGGCTACTCCATTTCTTCTAAAAGAGTCCTGCCCACAGTAGTAGATATAATGGTCATCTGAGTTAAATTCACACATTCCAGTCTGTTTTAGTTAGCTGATTCCTAGAATGTTGATGTTCACTCTTGCCATCTCCTGTTTGACCACTTCCAATTTGCCTTAATTCATGGACCTGACATTCCAGGTTCCTATGCAATATTGCTCTTTATAGCATCGGACCTTGCTTCTATCACCAGTCACATCCACAGCTGGGTATTGCTTTTGGTTTAGCTCCATCCCTTCATTCTTTCTGGAGTTATTTCTCCACTGATCTCCAGTAGCATATGGGGCCCCTTCTGACTTGGGGAGTTCCTCTCTCAGTATCCTTTCATTTTGCCTTTTCATACTGTTCATGGGGTTCTCAAGGCAAGAATACTGAGTGGTTTGCCATTCCCTTCTCTAGTGGACCACATTCTGTCAGACCTCTCCACCTTGACCTGCCTGTCTTGGGTGGCCCCACTGGGCATGGCTTAGTTTCATTGAGTTAGAGAAGGCTGTGGTCCTAGTGTGATTAGATTGACTAGTATTCTGTGAGTATGGTTTCAGTGTGTCTGCCCTCTCATGCCCTCTTGTAACACCTACTGTCTTACTTGGGTTTCTCTTGGATGTGGCGTATCTCTTCAGGGCTGCTCCAGTAAAGCGCAGCTGCTGTTCCTTACCTGGACGAGGGGTATCTCCTCACTGCCACTCCTCCTGATCTTGAACGTGGAGTAGCTCCTCTAGGAGCTCTGCGAGGGCGCACAAGTGTGGGTGGCTGCGACAGTGCACAGGCACAGCCGAGAGGAGCTACCCCACGTCCGAGGTCAGGGGCAGAAGCCAGAAGGACCCCATGCCCAAGGGTCAGCGGCCAAGAGGAGCTACCCCACATCAGAGGTCAGGGGCAGTGGCCCAGAGTGCCAGGCTGTGATGGTGCAGGAACAGCTGAGAGGAGCTACCCCACGTCTGAGGTCAATGGCAGTCTCTAGGTCTTCATAGAACTGATTAACTTCAGCTTCTTTGGCATTGGTGGTAGGGGCATAGACTTGAATTACTTATAATAATTATTATATACAGAAACAAATAAATAATGAAATTACAGGAAGGAGGCGGAGAGAATAATATTAAGTTGCAGGCATATCATATACCTGTAGTGAGCCAGTACTCAATTATCAATACCATTTACATATTTACAAATCACATATAGGGAACATTTATGTAACCTAAATGACAATGGCAATATAACTATATCAGGAGGAGGAGGGTTTAGGAAGTGTGTATTGGTGTGGGGGGAGGGGTTATGAGGGAAAGGTGGTAGTGTGCAAATGACATCTAGATATACATTCTCCATGATGGGATGCCAACAAAAAATGCCTAGAGATAAAGTATTTTTAAATAGTAATATTATTTACATGAAAAGAAAGTGAAAGTGAAAGTTGCTCATTCGTGTCCAACTCTTTGCCACCCCTTGGGCTATACAGTCCATGGAATTCTCTGATCAGAATACTGGAGTGGGTAGTTATTCTTTCTTCCAGGGGATCTTCCCAACCTAAGGATCGAACCCAGGTCTCCCGCTTTGCAGGTGGATTCTTTACCAGCTGAGCCGCCAGGGAAGCCCAAGAATACTGGTATGGGTAGCCTATCCCTTTTCCAGGGGATCTTTCTGACCCAGGAATCAAACTGGGGTCTCCTGCATTTCAGGTAGATTTTTTTTACCAGCTGAGCTATCAGGGAAGCCTCATCATTTACATACATGTATATACATATACACAATAAATTTACATAGAATATATTTTATATACATATACAATCAATTTTAAAAGATGAAAGTGGTCACCTGTTCAGGTAAATTGAAGTGGGAATTAATTGTTGATTTTTGTTATAAGTCATAAAGTATTATTTGAGTCTTTAAACTATATATAACTACTAGTTAGAAGTAAAAATAAAATCAAAAGAAATGGCACACAATTTCCATAAATTTTATATTCTCCCAGAAAAATACTTGAAGTGCTGATAGTCTATGTTGCATTTTTATTGTAATCTTGTATCCTTAATAATCAAATGAGCTAAAAGTATATTTTTGCCCTTATTTGAACCTTCTTGGTTTCTCCACCTATAAAATAAATACAGTTGTATGCAGTCTTATATTATTTGCATGAATGTTCTGAGGATACTTGACATACCAGAAGATAGAAGTATAATTTGTTTAGATCAACTGTAGATAATTTAAATGCTGTATATTACTTGATCAATTTTGAGAGGAGAAATACCTGAGACCATTGGAGGTTAATGACTTTCATGAGAAATTTCTATTGGCAAATAGTCATAATAACAGGAAAATTCTNTTTAATTTGTTGGGAGATTGTCTGGAGAAGGAAATGGCAACCCACTCCAGTATTCTTGCTGGAAAATTTCATGGACATAGGAACCTGGTGGCTGTAGTCCATGGGATTGCAGAATCATAAACAACTGAGTGTGTGCACACACACACCATACACACACACAAATATAAACAATACTACATATTATATATTATGATATATAGTACATATATATGCATTATATATTATAATATATAATACATTATTCAGTATATATTTTGTATGGTATATATACTATATAATATGTATTTTACAATATGTGGTGTATATTATATAGTATATATTATATATCTATTATATATAATAATGNCTACATATTATATATTATGATATATAGTACATATATATGCATTATATATTATAATATATAATACATTATTCAGTATATATTTTGTATGGTATATATACTATATAATATGTATTTTACAATATGTGGTGTATATTATATAGTATATATTATATATCTATTATATATAATAATGAATGACATTTATATTGTTAGTCACTGAACATTTAATGATCATAAAAATTTTAATTTTGTTTAGAGCAACGGAAAAAGTAGCATCTACAGGCATCATTGTAATATTTGAAGATGAAATCAGGAAGAAAATTCAATAAAAAACAACTTAAGCACATCAAACCATCACCCCAGTGAAACACATCTTTCACAGGGACATCGATCTTCCATACTTCAATGTGTAGATATATAGCATGATAAATATTTCACTTATAATACAAAGCAAATTTAAAATTTTTTCTTTGTATTCATGTTTTCCCTAACTCAAAAGCCATATTAAGTATAATAAGTAACATTAAATAAATAAATTTTATTTACTCAAATTTGTTTCAGTGTAGACTCCACCTGCTGACATGTATTTGGTGACCATTTCAACAGTCACTAGAGCAGGCACTGTGGACATGGAGTTGAATAAGAGAATAGGATCCTTTTGAGGAGATTAAAACTCAGTGCCCACATATACACATACTATTATTTAAGTCTACAGATGGCTGCCAACTCTAGTTCTCTTGCCTGGAGAACTCCATGGACAGAGGAGCCTGGCAGGCTACAGTTCATGGGGTCACAAAAGTTTGACACGAATGAGAGACTAACACTTTCACTTTATCAGAACAAACAGTTAAGATATGACATACAAAGGAATGATTAACACAAAGGTGAAAAAAAATCATGGTCTCAGATTTTCCTCTAGTAAAAAATTCTACAAATTATTTTGGTTTTTAAATGTATTTTTTAAAGTGAGTAATATAACAACAACTACTCTTTTGGGAAAACAAGAAAATTACTTGGGAAGTAAAATGCATCCCCATGTTATTAATAAAAATGTCAGAACAGAAATTACCATTGAGAAATTGATGTCTCACCCTATAAAGAATAGAAAATTTCCATATATTTATATGCAAATATAGGCAAAGTTTGTAAGTTTAAAAATATACAAGTTTTAAAAATGGCTTTATATTAGGCTAAAGAGAAAGCTTAATGAAATGAGTTACTGATTTGGGATGATTTGGGAGAATGGTATTGAAACATGTATAATATCATATATGAAACGAGTCGCCAGTCCAGGTTCGATGCATGATACTGGATGCTTGGGGCTGGTGCACTGGGACGACCTAGAGGGATGGTATGGGGAGGGAGGAGGGACGGGAGTTCAGGATAGGGAACACGTGTATACCTGTAGTGAATTCATATTGATGTATGGCAAAACTAATACAATACTGTAAAGTAACCTCCAATTAAAATAAATAAATTCATATATAAAAAATGAGTTACTGACACTGTATAAAGAATTTTAATTAAAAAAAAAAATCCCAGGAAGTAAATGGACAGAGCAAAGCTGATTCTACAATGATCAAAGAACCGCAATTTTTAGTTCCAAGGCTTTGAACTGTGCAGTTGAGAGTACTTCATCACACCCAGGATATCTGTCCGTTTTATTCTTGTCGTCACACAGGGACTCTTCTGAACTTCATTTATGTTTTTATTCCTCAAACTCTAGAGAAATGGGCTCATCATGAGTGTGACACCTATGTACATCACTGAGGCTTTTGCACTTAAGTTTGAGCCATGGGTAGCTGCAGAACTAAGGTATAGTCCTAAGCTCCTACAAAAAAATAAAGAGACAACTGAGAGCTGAGAGGCACAGGCGAAAAATGTTTTATTCTTTCACTGAGGTAAAGAGATTGCATATATGGAGGATACTAAATTAACAAGGGGATCACCAGCCAGCAGCACTGATGCAAAATACATCACTGAGTTATTAAGAAAAGTGTCAGAACAGAACATGAATAATTTTCACACCAATGGGCATTACCCATATTACTGAACCTGGACAATTTTTATTTTGCAATCAATAAATTGATTTTAATTGGTTATAGATAAGTTCTTCTTGAGATTATGCCCCACTCATTTCATCTCTGCATAAGAAATTTTGCCCCATTCTCAGCATATTCTCAAAAAGATCATATATGCTGCAATTATAAGAAGAAATTCTTGTATGTATTTGAGGTACATATTTCAAGTGCCAACTACGTTCCAAGAACACATAGGCAATAAGCATAGGGTGCTTAAAAATAAATACCTATACAATATTGTAAAGTAATTAACCTCCAAATAAAATAAATAAATTTATATTAAAAATCAAAATTAAAATTATCTCTCAAAAAATAAAAATAAAAAATAAATATCCCGCCATCCAATGATGGTGAAAATGATATGCAAATAAGTATGTCAGATGGTGACAAACGGTATGAAGGAAACAAATCCATGTATTAAAAACAAAATCTTGATAGGAGATGTTATCTTCTGCTGACTGTTCAAATAAGGCTTGAAAACAGGTGACAATTCGGCAGGTACCTCAAGAAAGAAAGAGAATGATGTAGTATGACATCAGGAGGAGCATGTGTCTGGCAGAGGGAATGGCCACTGCCATGGACATGAGGAAGATATTTGTTCCACATGTTCAGATGCAAACAAGGAAGCCACTGGGGCAGAGGGATGAGCAAGATGGGGAGTGATTAGAGATAGTGTCAGGGATGCTGAGGAACAAGGTGCCTTCCCTGCCACCGCTGACACTTCAGTCCACAGAGAATCCCTTTTTGTATGTTCTTTCTGGCATTTTATTAATTTGTTGCCAAGGCTTCCTGTGAATACAAACAAATTTCTTAATACTATCTGTTGACTAAATTCTTTTTTTTTTTTTCTTTTTAGGTCTTTAAGACATCTTCCTTTTACTTATTTATTATTATCATTTTTTTACTTTACAATATTATATTGATTTTGCCATACATCAACATGAATCTGCCATGGGTGTACACGTGCTCCCAATCCTGAACCACCCTCCCACCTCCCTCCCCACACCATCCCTCATTCTGACCTCTGTGTTATGTCACCTTAATATATAAGCCCAGGTGCCTCTGCTTAGGAACTGCTCTCAAGCCACAGGGCACAGACACATACCAAATCCTCCTGGGCTGTGTTACTACCATGCACTTCTCACCTAGAACTACCTGCCTGTGTCATTACATTGAGGCTGCTCAAATCAGATTATTTTTCCCCTAAAAAAAAAAAAGAATGTATAAATAGTATGCAGAAATTCCAATTTCTGGGGAGGCAGTTCTAAGATGGCAGAGGAATAGGACAGGAGACCACTTTCTACCACATAAATTCATCAAAAGAACATTTGAACGCTGAGTAAATTCCACAAAACAACCTCTGAATGCCGGCAGAGGACATCAGGCACCCAGAAAAGCAGTTCATTGTCTTTGAAAACAGGTAGGAAAAAATATAAAAGACAAAAAAAGAGACAAAAGAGGTAGGGAGGGAGCTTAGTCCTGGGAAGGGAGTCTTACAAAGAGAGAAGTTTCCAAACACCAGGAAAAACTCTCACTGCCAAGTCTGTGGCGAGCCTTGGAAGCACAGAAGGCAACATAACAGGGAAGAAAAATAAATAAATAATTAAAAACCAGATTACGAGCCCAACGGTAACTCCCCCAGTGGAGAAGCAGTGCAGACGCCTGCATCTGCCACTAGCAAGCAGAGGCTGGGCAGGGAGGTGTGGGCTGCATTGCTTTACAAGGATTGGGCCAAATGCCCCGAATGCCCTGAATGCTCTGAGTGTAACCAAAGCGAGCTAACTGGGGCTAGCAAAGCAGGCTGTGGGATAGCTACCACGCGAAAAGCTCTAACATAAGACACCACCAGGACCATGCACAGAACAAAAGACAGAACATAATTAGCCAGCTGCAGACCATCCCCCTCCAGTGACAGGCAGCCAGAGTTGGAAGGGCTGGAAGGGGGCAATCGCAGCCCTAGAGAGACATTACCTACGAAACTGCAAACAGGCTTCTTAGCTAACTAAGACTTCTTGGGGTTCTGGACAGTCATCATCTGCCTGAGAAAGTACACCAGCTGTACACCCAGAAAACTGAGCAGCAGGGACGAAAGAGGTGATAAGTCACAGTGACCGCGCTCGCCAAATACCTGAGCTACTGGACCTGGGAAGGGCACAAAATGGAGGCCCAAACAGTCTGCGCCTCTGGGGACTACCTGAGTGCCTGAGCCTGAACGGCTTAGACCTGGGAGGTGCATGCAGCCCAGGGCCAGCCTCAGACGGTTCCCAGCGGAGCAACCTAGAACCTGAGCTGTGTGAGCCGTGGCGGGGGGAGTGGGGTACAGGGGGGTGGCAGGCCCAGCATGGCTGGGACACTGCAAGCACTCGCCAGTGTTTTTTGTTTACAGCATCCCTCCCTCCCCACAGCACGACTGAACAAGTGAGCCTAAAAAAACCTGTCCACCACCCCTCCCCTTGTGTCAGGGTGGAAATCAGATACTGAAGAGATCAGCAAATAGAAGAAGCTAAAACAGAGGGCACCGCCTTGGTAGTGACAGGTACAATAGATTAAAATTCTGTCATTAGTACCTACTACATAGGAAGGAGCCTATAGATCTTGAGAAATATAAGCCAGACCAAGGAACTATCAGAAAGTGAACTGGCCCCACACTGACCACAACACCAGAGAAAGTCCTAGATATATCTTCACCATTTTTATGATCATTCTTTTTTTTATGTTTGTTTTTTCTTTTTCTTCATTTTTTCACACTTTTAAATTTTTAAGTCCTCTTATTTCTCCTTCAGTTTTCATTTTTATAACTTTCTATTACTTCCCCTCCAAAGACCCCATTTTAAAAGCAAACTTCAATATATATATATTTTAATTTTATTATTTTTAAAATAATTCTTGTGACTTTTTTTTTCTTTTTTCTTCTTCTTCTATTTTTTTAATATTGTATTTTTGAAAATCCAATCTCTACTCTAGATTTTTAATCTTTGCTTTTTGGTATTTGTTATCAATTTTGTACCTTCAAAAACCCAATCTTCAGTACCCATTTATACTTGAGAGTGAGATTACTGGCCTGACTGCTCTCTCCTCCTTTGGACTCTCCTTTTTCGCCCTGTCTCCTCCCTCCTCCTTTTATTCTCTACCCAACTCTGTGAATCTCTCTGTGTTCCAGACGGTGGAGAACTCTTAGGGAACTGACTACTGGCTGGGTCTGTCTCTCTCCTTTTCATTCCCCTCTTTTATACTCCTGACCACCTTTGTCTCCTTCCTCCCTCTCCTCCTCTCTGTATAATTCCGAGAACATCTCTGAGCGGTCCAGACTGTGGAGCACTCATAAGGAAGTGATTACTGGCTAGCTTGCTCTTTCCTCTTTTTATTCCACCTCATTTCATTCAGGTCACCTCCAACTCCCACCTCCCTCTTCTCTTCTCCATGTAACTCTGTGAACCTCTCTGGGTGTCCCTCAATGTGGAGAAACTTTTCATCTTTAACCTAGATGTTTTATCAGTGATGTGGTATAGAACGGGAAGTGTTGAGACAACTGTAAAAGTAAAACTGAAAACCAGAAGCAGGAGGCTTAAGTCCAAATCCTGAGAACATCAGAGAACTTCTTACTCCAGGGAACATTAATTGATAGGAGCTCATCAAATGTCTCCATTCCTACACTGAAACCAAGCATAACCCAAGGGCCAACAAGTTCCGGAGCAAGACATACCATGCAAATTCTCCAGCAACTCAGGAACACAGCTCTGAGCTTGAATATACAGGCAACTCAAAGTTACTCCAAAACCATTGACATCTCATAACTCATTACTGGACACTTCATTGCACTCCAGAGAGAAGAAATCAAGCTCCACCCACCAGAATGTCAAAACAAGCTTCCTAATCAAGAAACCTTGACAAATCACTGATACAAACCCACCCACAGTGAGGAAACTCCATAATAAAGAGAACTCCACAAACTGCCAGAATACAGAAAGGCCACCCCAAATGCAGCAATATAAAAAGGATGAGGAGACAGAGGAATACCCAGCAGGTAAAGGAACAGGAGAAATGCCCACCAAACCAAACAAAAGAAGAAGAGAGAGGGAATCTACCAGACAAAGAATTCCGAATAATGATAGGGAAAATTATCCAAAATCTTGAAATCAAAATGGAATCACTGATGAATAGCCTGGAGACAAGGATTGAGAAGATGCAAGAAAGGTTTAACAAGGACCTAGAAGAAATAAAAAAGAGTCATTATATAATGAATAATGCAATAAATGAGATCAGAAACACTCTAGAGGCAACAAATAATAGAATAATGGAGGTAGAAGATAAGATTAGTGAAATAGAAGATAGAATGATAGAAATAAATGAATCAGAGAGGAAAAAAGAAAAATGAATTAAAAGAAATGAGGACAATTTCAGAGACCTCCAGGACAATATGAAACGCTCCAACATTCGAATTATACGAGTCGCAGAAGAAGACCAAAAGAAAGACCATGAGAAAATACTTGACGTGATAGTAGTTGAAAACTTCCTTAAAATGGGGAAAGAAATAATCACCCAAGTCCAAGAAACCCAGAGAGTCCCAAACAGGATAAACCTAAGGCAAAACACCCTAAGACACATATTAATCAAATTAACAAAGATCAAACACAAAGAACAAATATTAAAAGCAGCAAGGGAAAAACAACAAATAATACACAAGGGGATTCCTATAAGGATAAAAGCTGATATTTCAATAGAAACCCTTCAGGCCAGGTGGGAATGGCAAGACATACTTAAAGTGATGAAAAAAAATAACCTACAGCCCAGATTACTGTACCCAGCAAGGATCTCATTCAAATATGAAGGAGAAATCAAAAGCTTTACAGACAAGCAAAAGCTGAAAGAATTCAGCACCACCGAACCAGCTCTCCAACAAATCCTAAAGGATGTTCTCTAGACAGAAAACACAAAAAAAGTTTATAAACCCAAAACAATAAAGTAAATGGCAACGGGACCATACTTATCAATAATTACCTTAAACATAAGTGGATTGAATGCCCCAACCAGAAGACAAAGACTGGCTGAATGGATAGAAAAACAAGATCCCTATATGTGTTGTCTACAAGAGTCCCACCTCAAAACAAGGGACACATACAGACTGAAAGTGAAGGGCTGGAAAAAGATATTCCACGCAAATAGAGACCAAAAGAAAGCAGGAGTATACATGCTTCAATGCCATTCTCCCAAATCATCCCACCCTCTTTCTCTCCCTCAGAGGCCAAAAGTCCATTCTATATGTCTGTGTCTCTTTTGCTGTCTCACATACAGGGTCATCATTCCTATCTTTCTAAATTCCATGACAGGCAACCCCAATAGAGTATTGTCAAGTAAAATAAAGTAAAAAAAAAAAAGATAATAAATGTAAATCTTTAAAATAAAATAAAATTCAAAGAAAAATAAAATTACAGCAGTGAAAAAAAATAAAAGAAAGAAAGCAGGAGTAGCAATACTCATATCAGAGAAAATAGACTTTAAAACTAAAGTTGTGAAAAGAGACAAAGAAGGACACTACGTAATGATCAAAGATCAATCCAAGACGATATAGCAATTATAAATATATATATGCACCCAACATAGCACCACAATATGTAAGACAAATGCTAACAAGTATGAAAGGGGAAATTAACAATAACACAATAATAGTGTGAGACTTTAAGTAGTGCTAAGGGGAAGATTCATAGCAATACAGGCATACCTCAAGAAACAAGAAAAAAGTTTAATAAATAACCTAATTCTACACCTAAAGCAACTAGAAAAGGAAGAAATGGAGAACCCCAGGGTTCCTTAGTAGAAGGAAAGAAATCTTAAAAATTAGGGCAGAAATAAATGCCAAAGAAACAAAAGAGACCATAGCAAAAATCAACAAAGCCAAAAGCTGGTTCTGTGAAAGGATAAATAAAATTGACAAACCATTAGCCAGACTCATCAGGAAACAAAGGGATAAAATCAAATCAATAAAATTAGAAATGAAAATGGAGAGATCACAACAGACAACACAGAAATACAAAGGATCATAACAGACTACTATCAACAATTATATGCCCCCAAAATGGACAACGTGGAAGAAATGGACAAATTCTTAAAAAGTACAACTTTCCAAAACTTAACAAGGAAGAAATAGAAAATCTTAACAGACCCATCACAAGCATGGAAATTGAAACTGTAATCATAAATCTGGCAAACAAAAGCCCAGGTCCAAAGGGCTTCACAGCTGAATTCTACAAAAAATTTAGAGAAGAGCTGACACCTATCCTACTCAAACGCTTCCAGGAAATTTCAGAGGAAGGTAAACTTCCAAGCTCATTCTATGAGACCACCATCACCCAAAACCAAAACCTGAAAAAGATGCCACAAAAAAAGAAAACTACAGGCCAATATCACTGATGAACATAGATGCAAAAATCCTTAACAAAATTCTAGCAACCAGAATCCAA
>SJYV01017254.1:1445098-1460768 GCA_006410875.1 Neotragus pygmaeus
ACTACACCAGAAAATTACTAGAGCTAATCAATGAATATAATAAAGTTGCAGGATATAAAACCATCACACAGAAATCCCTTGCATTCCTATACACTAATAATGAGAAAGTAGAAAAAGAAATTAAGGAAACAATTCCATTCACCATTGCAACGAAAAGAATAACATACTTAGGAATATATCTGCCTAAAGACACTGAAGACCTATATATCAAAACTATAAAACACTGATGAAAGAAATCAAAGAGGACACTAATAGATGGAGAAATATACCATGTTCATGGATTGGAAGAATCAATATAGTGAAAATGAGTACACTACCCAAAGCAATCTACAGATTCAATGCAATCCCTATCAAGCTACCAACAATATTTTTCACAGAGCTAGAGCAAATAATTTCACAATTTGTATGGAAATACAAAAAACCTCAAATAGCCAAAGCAATCTTGAGAAAGAAGAATGGAGCTGGAGGAATCAACCTGCCTGACTTCAGGCTCTACTACAAAGCCATGGTCATCAAGACCGTATGGTACTGGCATAAAGACAGAAATATAGACCAATGGAACAAAATAGAATGCCCAGAGATAAATACACACACCTATGGACACCTTATCTTAGACAAAGGAGGCAAGAATATACAATGGATTAAATACAATCTCTTTACCAAGTGGTGCTGGGAAAACTGGTCAACCACTTGTAAAAGAATGAAACTAGATCATTTTCTAACACCACACACAAAAATAAACTCAAAATGGATCAAAGATCTAAATGTAAGACCAGAAACTAGAAAACTCCTAGAGGAGAACATAGTCAAAACACTCTCTGACATAAATCACAGCAGGATCCTCTATAATCCACCTCCCAGAATAGTGGAAATAAAAGCAATAATAAACAAATGTGACCTAATTAAAATTAAAAGCTTCTGCACAACAAAGGAAACTATAAGCAAGATGAAAAGACAGCCTTTGGAATGGGAGAAAATAATAGCAATTCAAGCAACTGACAAACAACTAATGTCAAAAATATACAAGCAATTCCTGCAATTCAATTCCAGAAAAATAAACGACCCAATCAAAAAGTGGGCCAAAAAACTAAATAGACATTTCTCCAAAGAAGACATACAGATGGCTAACAAACACATGAAANTTCAAGCAACTGACAAACAACTAATGTCAAAAATATACAAGCAATTCCTGCAATTCAATTCCAGAAAAATAAACGACTCAATCAAAAAGTGGGCCAAAAAACTAAATAGACATTTCTCCAAAGAAGACATACAGATGGCTAACAAACACATGAAAAAATGCGCAACACCACTGATTATCAGAGAAATGCAAATCAAAACCACAATGAGGTACCATTTTACACCAGTCAGAATGGCTGTGATCCAAAAGTCTACAAGCAATAAATGCTGGAGAGGGTGTGGAGAAAAGGGAACCCTCTTACACTGTTGGTGGGAATGAAAACTAGTACAGNAGAGAGAGAGAGAGAGAGGCTATATTTAAGTTTTAATTCAGATTGCTTTCACAAACAATTGAAGCAGCTTCTCTATAGGAATATCCTGGAGCATTTCATAAATATATCATACTGCATGATAGTTCCATTTATTTGAAAGTGTCAGCATGAAAAATCTTTGATTCATGAAGAATTTAAAAAGTATATTTCTGATGTATTTCTTGTTTTGTTTTGTTTTGTTTTGACTTGTCATAGTTATGTTAGTCTGCCAGCTCATAACTAGAAGACTGCTGTTGGCAGAGCCAACTAGCCAAGGGTCAACCTTGATCCTGCTATATCCCTGCTACACAGCACTTTCCTTATCATCAGTCCAGAAAGACGCTATTTATCAAGCCTCCTCAGGCAGAAACTCCCTAGGGTAAGGTGAGTTCCAGAGTCTACTTTGGTAGTACAGAAGAAATATAGTTGAAATACATACTAAGGAGAAATTCAAATAAAGAAATAAATCACAAAAGGGCTGATGTACAAAAATAGGGGAATACAAGATATCTAAGTGTTTTGTTTTTTTTTTTGTATACCACACATCTTTTTACCCCCCACTTACTGCAGAGGGAAATTCAAGTATTAATGTATCTAAACCCTGTAGTCTCTCCAAGATATATCCATTATTGGTAAGAATGTTTATTTTTATTTAGAAGCACACGATTTCTTCTTGACAAAATTAGGTTGCTGTAAATCTTCAGTATTTCTATCAGATGATTCAGTCAAGGTTTTTTGTTTTTTTAATAATAGGAAATATTCAGTAGACAGTACTTATTATTAGAAGTAAAGGTTAGCTTAGATTAAGGTCTTAAATTTTTTCTATAAAGGATCAGCTAGTAAATATTTTCCGTTTTGCAGGCCATCCAGTCTCTGACAACTACTCAATAATGCCATTGTAGCATAGCAGCCAGAAATGATACACAAATGAATTGGTGTGGCTCTGTTCCAAAAAACCTTTCTCCACAAAACAGGGAGCCAAAGGAATGTGGCTTATGGGCAGCAATTTGCTGACACCCTGGACTGGAAGATTTTATAGATAAGTAATTAGAGGTGACTGAATATTATATGTACCACTTCCTAAGTAGTCCCCAAGAAGAATACACACATTAGCAGTAGTCGTATGGGAAATTAAATACCAATTTAGGAGGGTTGAAATCAAGCAAATTCCAAAGCTATGGATCTACCTGGCTGAATCACATGAATAAGCATGTGGGCCAAAATGGGAGTTTCTTTTCTGTGTACAGCAAAAGAGAATCTGACTATTTGGATATTATTGATCTCTTTCTGGTCATATCCCACAAAAAAAGGGTAACAGTGACAATCAGGTAGAGGTGAAGAGTGTTGGTGTGGCTCCTGAAGGCAGTTGAGCATCCACTAAGCAAGCACCCATGCTGGGTATAGTAGGGATGGATGGAATGAAGCAGTTCCAACTCCAGAATGGCCACAGTTTAATTTACTGAGATAGCTAGATACTCAGAGAAAGTATAAAAGATGTCATCCATGAATTCATATGAATTTGCTTTTCAGAGAATGTTGATCATAATTAGTAGTGACTATAGACTAATCGATCATTAGGTATTAATCATTCAGATGATTAATTCTCCATTCCTAGTATGGGAAGCCATGGAGTAGAATAAAAGACTGAAACTCCTTCCAGAGAGAGAGAGAGAAGAGGGGAAAGAAACTTTAAATTAAAGATATGAATTTTTTTTTTTCAAAACTATTCCCAATGCTTGATAATGCCTCAATAAATGTTGCTCATACTTCTCCCTGAGATCTAGCCTTGGCCCTTCCACAGATTAGCTGCATATATGGACAATTTATAAACATTCCTAGGTTCTAGCTTTGTTAGCTGAAATCTGATTATAATAAATCAGTCTTACCCAAAGCCTCCTCCTGACCTCAGCTCGGTCAAGAAAGCCTGATGTAATATCCTCTTGACTTAGGGAAATCAGCCTAATACACCTTTCATTGTGCCATCGACCACATATTATGTATCTTTTCTTTACTATCACACAGTAATCGCCATGTTGTTTAATATTCATTTATGTAGTTATTTGATTAACCTCTCTCTCTTCTCTATACCACAGGTCTACTGGGGCAGATACCTTATTCACTTCCTAGCACAGATTTTGGAACTCTATTCTGTTAGTAATTCCAAGGAATATGCACCCAGATATGAAACTATGATTCTGTGATTCTTGAGAATCTTACAATATTACTCATTTGTGTGTTTATTCATACTTCTATTGATTCATCATGGAGCTACTTCCATTCTGTGACTGAGCATTGCACTAGGTTCTGGTGAGACAGGCATGGAATGGTAGAGAAGGTCACTCCTTCATGGAGTCAAGAGTAGAAAACTGTACATGTCAACACACAAATACTTATTCAAGCATAGTTTAAAAAAAGGTGTTAAAAGACAAGTGTAGTATTGTGAGCATATATAATTAATAGATTTGACTCACTTTGGGAGTCATGGGGGTAGATTTTAAAGAGGAAGTGACATTTAAACTTGTGTTGTGCCTGAGTAAGCAAAACATTAAATATACAGATAAATTAAATACACATATACAGATGCGCACACACATTCTACAAGGCAGTGTGTGATAAATGCACATACCGTAATATAATAGCTGTAGATTTTAATAAGAGAAAATAGAATGTCTNTGTGCCTGAGTAAGCAAAACATTAAATATACAGATAAATTAAATACACATATACAGATGCGCACACACATTCTACAAGGCAGTGTGTGATAAATGCACATACCGTAATATAATAGCTGTAGATTTTAATAAGAGAAAATAGAATGTCTAGAAGTAGTCTAAGCTTATATTTGAGCCATTGTTTGTTTCAGATCAAGACAAAAAGTTATGGTCAGAATATTACACTAGTAATGAATTTAAAGGCAATCCAGATTAGCATGCAGTCTTTCTCTCCATGCACCACCACCCCCCAGTTCCCCCAACCCCAACATTTACCATAACTCAGCATGGAAAGTCTAAAGTAGTATAACTACCAAAAATAAAATTTCTTAGATAATTCGAGATTTTACTGATATAAAATATGTTATTCATATTCAGATAGAGCCTAATTTTTTCAGTTCCCTATTTTACAATCTTTATTTATGAGAACTGATCATCCACATTGTCTTCTTTCTGAATTTTAATAAGGGATAATTTAAGGCATGAGTATTCTCCTTTCCCATCTTAGATTTTTTTCAAGGTAATTAAAGTAAATGGGGCATAATAAAGAAAGAATATAGCTGTCAACCAAGAGTTTCTAAAATGAAAAGAAAAAAAAACCCAAAACTGAGTATTTTGGACTAATTTAGAGCCAGTCTAAATTGCAAGCCATTTTAAAAATGTATATTTTACTTTTTTAACTACATTAGGTAAGTAAAATTGAATGTCAGGACTATGTGTTGGAAATTGCTTTAAGGAACAGATGAATGATTTATAAGTAAACACATGATAAGATAAAAATTACTTCAGAATATTAGAGAGTACTTAAAAACAGTTTTTGAAATAACAGATGATTTAGATCTAATAATCTGCAGGTTTTTAAAATTTTTTTCCTACTATCATAAATATACATAGGGGATATTTTCTTCATAATTAGTGAAAAGATCAGTGTCAACTCAGGCATTTATTTTATCATCTGAAATCATGAAGTGGTGAGGTTTCTTCTTTGTATTTTTATCTTTATGTTGTAAACCCATGGTATTACTCTAGGCATATCACCATCCCTAATATGTTAAAAAACAAAAATGAATAATTTTGATGCATGCATAACTCTTTCACCAAATCTGATAACAAAACTTCAAAACGTTTAGCAGTTTTCTTGTTACTGTTTAACCCTGCTCCAAACATAGAGGTTATTTGACTGCAAAACATGATTTTTTTTTTTTTTTCATTTAAACAAGTGAATGATTGGGAGCCCCTGCACACCTGTGGTGGATTCATGTCGATGTATGGCAAAGCCAATAGAGTATTGTAAAGTAAAATAAAGTAAAAAAAAAACAAAAAAAGTTGTGTTAAAAAAACCAAACAAACAAACAAGTGAATGAGTCATTGAAAGGGAAATAAAATTTTACCCTTATTTTAAGGGAACCCTTTGTGGGTTTTAAAAGCAAACCTTGGGGAAAGGAAGAGACCCTTGGGTGCTGAGCTGTCAATCCAAAGATGATAATAACACATGTTTTTAGAATACTGCTGGCTCAAAGATGTTATAATGTGTCAGAAGCAAACAGCTCACTCATTCTGGTAGCTTTATTGCTTCTGGCATGTTATGATTAGAGATGTGTGTGGTTTTAAAACTACAAAGATTAAATTGGCTAACACTATGTACTGGAAGGCCTGGACCGAATGGCAGCTTAATCAGCATTTTTCTTCCTCTGTATGTAAATGGTATAATGCATGTCCTGCAAATGATACTGTTTATCATATACTGACAGAAGATGCTGCTGAAATCAGATGCATTTCCATTTGTTTCCTTACTTGAGTTTGATTTGTAAAATCAGATTTAAACAGTGAATAAAATTGAGTCTAAATTTCAAGGACAGACAACCTAATGGCATTTCTCATAACTGTAACCAAGGCTAGAAATGGTTATATGAAGTCCAACTTCTACAATTTGANTCACATACCGCGGCACAAAGAAATAAACAGTGAATAAAATTGAGTCTAAATTTCAAGGACAGACAACCTAATGGCATTTCTCATAACTGTAACCAAGGCTAGAAATGGTTATATGAAGTCCAACTTCTACAATTTGAAGGAACAATGTGTCTTTATTTTTACCTTTAAAATAATTAGTCCAAATATAATAAATTTTATGGAAATTACAGGCATTAAATTACTGGAAACCTAATATCAGTCAACATGTTCATGTGTGCACTGCATTTTGTATACTGAGCTACAGTGTTCACTCTAGTTTAGTAGCTCAGTTGTGTGCAACTCTTTGTGACCCCATGGATCACAGCATGCCACACNATTTTATGGAAATTACAGGCATTAAATTACTGGAAACCTAATATCAGTCAACATGTTCATGTGTGCACTGCATTTTGTATACTGAGCTACAGTGTTCACTCTAGTTTAGTAGCTCAGTTGTGTGCAACTCTTTGTGACCCCATGGATCACAGCATGCCACACCTCCCTGTCCATCACCAACTCCGGGAGTTTACTCAAACTCATGTCCATTGAGTTGGTGATGCCATCCAACCATCTCATCCTCTGTCATCCCTTTCTCCATCGTTAAATCTTTCCCAGCATCAGGGTCTTTTCCAATGAGTCAGTTCTTCGCATCAGGCAGCCAAAGTATTACAGTTTCAGCTTCAGCATCAGTCCTTCCAATGAATATTCAGGACTGATTTCCTTAGGATGGACTGGTTGGATCTCCTTGCAGTCCAAGGGACTCTCAAGAGTCTTCTCCAATATCACAGTTCAAAAGTGTGAATTCTTCAGCACTCAGCTTTCTCTATAATCCAACTCTCACATCCATACACGACTACTGGAAAAACCAGAGCTTTGACTAGATGGACTTTCGTTGGCAAAGTAATGTCTATGCTTTTTAATATGCTGTGTAGCTTGGTCATAACTTTTCTTCCAAGCAGCAAGCATCTTTTAATTTCATGGCTGCAGTCACTATCTGCAGTGATTTTGGAGCCCCCCAAAATAAATATCTGTCACTGTTTCCACTCTTTCCCTATCTATTTCCCATGAAGTGATGGGACCAGATGCCATGATCTTTGTTTCTGAATGTTGAGTTTTAAGACAACTTTTTCACTCTCCTCTTTCACTTTCATCAAGAGGCTCTTTAGTTCTTGTTTGCTTTCTGCCATAAGGGTGGTGACATTTGCATATCTGAGGTTATTGATATTTCTCCTGGCAATATTGATTCCAATTTGTGCTTCATCCAGCCCAGCGTTTCTCATGTGTACTCTGCATATAAGTTAAATAAGCAAGGTGACAATATACAGTCTTAACATACTCCTTTCCTAATTTGGAACCAGTCTGTTTTTCCATGTTCAGTTCTAACTGTTGCTTCCTGACCTGCTTACAGATTTCTCAGGAGGCAGGTCAAGTGGTCTGGTATTTCCTTCTCTTGAAGAATTTTCCACAGTTTGTTGTGATCCACACAATCAAAAGCTTTGGCATAGTCAATAAAGCAGAAGTAGATGTTTTTTTCTGGAACTCTCTTGCTTTTTTGATGATCCCATGGATGTTGGCAATTTGATCTTTGGTTTCTCTGCCTTTTCTAAATCCAGCTTGAACATCTGGAAATTCATGGTTCACATACTATTGAATCCTGGCTTGGAGAATTTTGAGCATTACCTTACTAGCATGTGAGGTGAGTGCAATTGTGTGGTAGTTTGAGCACTCTTTGACATTGCCTTTCTTTGGGATTGGAATGAAAACTGACTGAACTGCTAGACAGCTTTTTTTCTAACATATTTACAGTACCACAAACAATTTTAAAATATGACAGAGACATTGCTTTGATTTATGAGTATTTTATAATTATAGTTATTCTTACGTGAATTCTTTACTAGCTTGGAAAACATAAGGCAATCTGTAAGTACAGATCTCTTTGGCAGATAATCATATACTTAAGAAGGTTAGAAAATCTTGATACACCTTATCCATCTTCTCAGCAGATTATATACAGTGTAAAATTAATGTGAACCCCTACCCGCTAGGCATGCCAAAAGCCTGAGATTTTTTAAGGTTTTATTCTGAATACTGTTATAATAAATGTATATCAAGACTGCAAATTTTAGAAATCAAGACAGTGCCATTCTTAGCTACAAGCATCAATAACTCTTTACAGATCCTCTGCAAATCACTAACACTGAAATACGTCATTTTTCCCTATTATGCCCAATGGAAAAAATTTTAATATTTGCTAACAAATTCCAATTGTGTTTAAAAGTCACTTGAACCAAACTGCTATCCACAGGCAAGAGGATAAGGGATTGTGCATTTGTAAGTGTTCACTTGCAAGTGAAGGGAAAGGAGAGTATTCAAGCTTATGCCCTGGGAAACACACGAAAAGGTGGTGATTTTGTTAAGAGTTCACTGTCCAAAGATGCTCAAAACCTTTTCTAGGTTTGTGCTACTTCTTTTTGGTTGAAGTAGTGTAGAGAAGCCTTTTAAACTGCCCTGGAAATTCTGAATTGGGAAGGTGGGGCAGGTGGAGGGGACCTAGTTCAACCTGGCTAGTTGGGAAGCTTGGCCGACTTCGCTAACATCTGGACTGGAGCTAGGTACAGTCACTGTCCAGCAATCCTGGGCTCAGTATCACTTTATACAATGCCCTACCCAGCCCTGCTCCATAAAATCTCTAGCCTTGGGGAAAAACAGATCCTTTGGATTGGAATGGAATTCATGCTGAATGGGCTCTGAGCCCTTGGTAGGAATGCCAGCTGAGTCATAAGTATATCTGGATTTACACATTAAATATTTGGAGTATGTATCTTGATTTGTACTCTGGCCGCAGATCTCAGAATATTAGGTGTGGGCCTGAAACAGGGGACTTTCTGGGCATCATAACAAGATAGCTTTGGATAACCTAAAAAAAAAAAAAAAAATCACTGACTCCACATGTTGGCACTGACATGAGGAAACATCACTTTGACTAAGATTCTTTGTTCATACATACATATCTAGAGCCTCCAAGCCTTAACATACTATGATAAATTTTACTTTATTCTGAATGTGTTTGTGTGTGAAAGTCTCTCAGTCATGTCTGACTCTTTGCGACCCCATGGACTGTAGCCTGCCAGACTCCTCTGTCCGTGGAATTCTCCAGACTAGAATGCTAGAGTGGGTAGCCATTCCCTTCTCCAAGGGATCTTCCCAACCCAGGGATCAAATCCAGGTCTCCTGCATTGCAGCCAGATTCTTTACCAGCTGAGCTACAAGGGAAGCCCTTATTCTGAATACTGACTCATGAAATAATGATAATATACATTTGCCATTCATAGAATCCTATATTGCTGAACTCTAGAGTATAGACATCTTTAGGGCTTTGAGAAATAATAGTACTTTAAGTTCAGTACCACTTGCTTAGAAAAAAATAATGCAATCAATTATAAAAACATAATTTGCTAATTAAAACTTCAGCATGATATATACTTAAAACCGGGGAAATATAAAAATGTTACTTTTTTTCCCCAGTACTGCTTTATTTCATAAAGTCTACTTTTTCTACATTTTTGAAACTTTTAGAAACCAAGGACTATGCTAACAGATATTTCCCTGATTTCTTTGTCTAAGCCAATAACAACATCGTTTATATCATGCACTTTAAAAGCATATGTAAGACATGGGACTTCCCTGGCAGTCTAGTGGTTAAGACTTGCCAGGGCATGCAGGTTTGGTCCCTGGTTGGGAAGCTAAGATCCTACGTGTCTCACAGCCAAATAACCAAAAGTATTCCAATCCCAAAGAAAGGCAATGCCAAAGAATGTTCAAACTACTGCACAATTGCACTCATCTCACACGCTAGTAAGGTAATGCTCAAAATTCTCCAAGCCAGGCTTCAGCAATACGTGAACTGTGAAATTCTAGATGTTCAAGCTGGTTTTAGAAAAAGTAGAGGAACCAGAGATCAAATTGCCAACATCCACTGAATCATCANGCTGCGATTCATGGAGTTGCAAAGAGTCAGACATGACTGAGTGACTGAACTGAACTGAAACAGAAGTAATATTGTAACAAATTCAGTAAAGATTTTAAGAACAAACAAACAAACAAAAAAACAGATTTTAAGAATGGTCGATAGCAAAAAATCTTTAAAAATATCATATGACAATCTTGATAATTGGTTAAAACATAGTGAAGAAAATGTTTAATGTACCCTGTCATAAGCTCTTAGAATTTGGGAATTAGGGAGAACTCCTCACCTACTGGAGAACATGCATAAATATTACTGTGTATATATATATATATATATATATATATATGTATGTATATGTATGTGTGTATGTGAAGAGTAATCTTGATAGAGTAGAGAGCCTTGACTATGGTGGGTAGGAGCGAAGAGAACAGTGTGAACGTTTATGGTGACGTATAAAGAAGTGTCTCTGAAGGCCTGAATATAAGCAGTGACAATGTGTTTGGTGAAAAAACGTAATATTTTGTTCATTTACTCAACTTATTGAGANAGCCTTGACTATGGTGGGTAGGAGCGAAGAGAACAGTGTGAACGTTTATGGTGACGTATAAAGAAGTGTCTCTGAAGGCCTGAATATAAGCAGTGACAATGTGTTTGGTGAAAAAACGTAATATTTTGTTCATTTACTCAACTTATTGAGAGTCTAATATGAGTTATTCACTATACTGGGCAATAGGATAGAATTTTGAGTATAATACATGAGTTGTTACTCTGAGATATTTTGAAGATAGATATTTCAGATCCTAGTAACAGAGAAAGAGAATGTGGGTATGGTTTGTGGGGAAGAATTAGAAAAAGAAAACAGGAAATAATTTACAATTAAATAATACAGTATACTAATGCATATATATGGAATTTAGAAAGATGGTGATGATTACACTGTATGCTAGACAGCAAAAGAGACACAGATGTATAGAACAGTCTTTTGGACTCTGTGCGAGAGGGAGAGGGTGGGATGATTTGGGAGAATGGCATTGAAACATGTATAATATCATACATGAAATGAATCACCAGCCCAGGTTTGATGCATGATACTGGATGCTTTGGGCTGGTGTGCTGGGATGACCCAGAGGGATGGTATGGGGAGGGAGGAGGGAGAGGGGTCCAGGATAGGGAACACGTGTATACCTGTGGCAGATTCATGTTGATGTGTGGCAAAACCAATACAATATTATAAAGTAATTAACCTCCAATTAAAATAAATAAATTTATATTAAAAAATAAATGAATCATAGTTTTTAACAATGCACTAATGACAGAAAAAGACTTCCCAGATGGCGCTAGTGGCAGAGAACCCACCTGCAAATGCAGGAGACATAAGAGATGCGGGCTGGATCCTTGGGTCAGGAAGGTTTTCTGGAGGAGGGTTCTTGCTGGGAGAATCCCATGGACAGAGGAGTCTACCAAGCTATGGTCCACAGGGTTGCAGAGTCAGACACGACTGAAGCAACTTATCACAGATGCACACAATGACAGAAAAATGGGCCTTTAGAGAAAGATGAAACAGTTGACTTAGGCATGTGTTTAATGTATTTGTGTGTCACATGGAGAGATGTCATTTCTAGGATACTAAAAACTGTCAGTTTTAGTATGACAGTTTTTAGTCCAACAAAATGACTGGAGATAGCTTACATTTGGGAGATGATGTGCTGAATTATGGGAATGGAAGGAAATCACCTTGGGGAAAATATAGGAAGAGAAAAACCTGAGGGCTATAAGCAGATTCCCAAGAGAAGGCCATCATTGAGGGGGGTATGCTATAGAGGAAGGCGGGGGGAAATAGTTAAAATGGTACAAAGTAGCCAAAAATGAGTGTTATGATAGATGTCTAGGAAAGAGTTGGAAAAACATGAAATATTCACAGGGACCAATGTTAGAGTGAGAAATATTACAGTAAAGAAAAAAGGTGAGATTAGTTCTAAACATATTTAGAATAAAGCAAGAGTGGAAGAACTCAGAGTTTAATTTGTAGAGGAGTCAGTGAGCACTTAGATAGTTGAATGAGAAAGGAATAAATAAATATGATAGTAGATTAAGAATCAAAGGGGTGTTTTGTGTGCTTGTTTTGTTTTTGTTTTCTTAGGAGAATCTAGCCTTTTAATTTCTTTCTTTTCTTTTTTTAGCTAGGGAAGGCAGAGGAGATTGCAGCTATCAGAAAGAGGGGATATAATTAACCAGGCAAGATCTCAGAGGGAAGACTGAAAAACATAAAGCCCAATGGATCAGGAGTAGAAAGAAGAAAATCATCCTTTATTTGACAAAAGGAAGTATTTCAGGTAGATCATTCTAGTGCCATTTTAATCTAAAATTTATAGAAACCTTATTGAGAGAAAAAAATATTACCTTCTTTTAAAATGTTCATAGGCTGCTGACATCCCATTTCAGTTACATAATTAAATCACATTTATAACGATGGACATAGGCTGTGTCTATGCTGAGCCCTTAGATAAACTCTCCCAAATATAGGGATAATTTTTAATATTAATACATATAGACTAGAACTCCATACAAGCAGAGTTTTCATTAGCTGCTAATGAAAATTTAAGTCCACAGCTCCCACACACTACTTTTGCTGCTAAGTCACTTCAGTTATGTCTGACTCTGTGCGATCCCATAGACAGCAGCCCACCAGGCTCCCCCGTCCCTGGGATTCTCCAGGCAAGAACACTGGAGTGGGTTGCCATTTCCTTCTTCAATGCGTGAACATGCTACTTTTAAATATATGATAATCTTAGTACTAATAAGACAGTGGGAAAAATATACAATATTGTATGCAATACACATGTGTATGAGAAATATACAATATGTTGATGCTATCTTATAAAATCTAGTGTAGCAACAACAGAGCTAGGAACTTTGACACTTGAGTATTTAATGAAAGTCATTTGCTTTCAAGAAAATTTGGGAAAATCTCCCTCAAATATTAATTTAACTTTTTCAAGTGATTACACTGAAAAGTGGTGAGATGTGGCTGTAAGAACACAAATCTCACCAGGTAACAACAACACTAAATTCTCACAAGTCTCAGAATTTTGATATTACAGCATGTGAGGGCCTTAGCCACATTAATAATGGTTTCTGTATAGATCCACTGTCTCTATTTCTCCTTATTTTGCTTTTCTTCCTTTCTTTTCTTTCATTGCATGCATTTTGTTGCTTAAGCTAACTTTTGAAACCAATGAAATATATAAATAAAAAAAAATAACATGTCCATATCAGTTTTGCATTCACTTGATAAATGCAGAATAGTTCCTTCAAGGATGTATAGGGAATCAGAGCAACAGCCACCTCTGAGAAAGCAAAAATACCAGTAAAGCAGATGAAAGCTCTGGGCATCTCCCAAGCAGGGCGACCATTTGAGTTAAATGTGTCCATGATTCTGGAAAGTATGGGTTGGGCGCTGTGGCAGAGACAACAGAAGGAGAGAGAACCCTTTGAATTCTGGCCCCAGCTCTGGAAGGGGACAGAAACCTGGTATATTCCTGTGGAGCAACTGTTCCTTTCAACTTAGACAGCAACCCTCCAGGTAAAGCCTCTCATGAAGGAACAGCATATCATGGTAAGAACATCCTTTCTTAACAAAGGGTGGATGGAGAATGGGTCCCCTCAGCCCACTTCTGCCAAGGCTCAACTTCTCACTTTGACTAAGCAGTGTGCCTATTTGCATCAGAGGAGTACCCTGTCTGCCAGCCTACTGTCTCTAGAACTACAGGTTCTACTAGGCTCTTCCAGCACCCCCACCTATATTCCTATGGCAGCCTCTGCGGTCTGTAGAGAGGGAAGAGGGGACATTGCCACTGAGTGGGACATTCCACAAACGAGTCTCCTTAGGGCAACCCATGCATGTGAACTGCAGTCACTATTCAGCCCAACACTGACACCATCTGGGTGGAAAGAGGAATGCAGTGCAGCAGCCAGTGGACTGAACCCTGAGGTTTGGCTGGTGATCACTCAGGAGCTATGGCCATCAGACTTTTGCGCTGACAGTTGGGTTGTCTGCAGGACACATGTGAACGCTGTGAGTGGCCTGACTCCCAGCCTAGAGGACTTAATAAATCAGTGGTTCAGATCCAGGGTGGAAAGAATTATTACTTATTTGAGGAATTATTATCTTAATCTTGTTTTTTCTCTTGCATGTGCCTGCAGGACAACCAAATAGCCAAGTGAGCCATCTCGATGGAAGTAAAACCTGCTGACTGCTCAGGGCACCGTGTGGAAGGTGGGGCAAGTAAGCTTGTAAGAGCTTGTCACTAGGGGTGGCTTGTCACTAGGGAGAAGGTCATCAAAAAGACATGGCCTACAGCCGGTTGATCCTGTAGTAGGAGCCAGGCAATAGTTGGAATCTCTTACCCACTCCTGTGTCCTTGAGATGTATGTTCTGCACTAGGAACTACTTCAGGGAGGCAGCCTTGAGAGAGTACTGTGTTACTAGGACCTTCTGGACCGTAGAGGAGGCAACACTCTTAAGGCCTCCATATAAACTCTTAGGATTCTGTTGGGCATGTGTAGTGACTTACTCTTCTTGCGGCCACCCAAAACAAGGCTCATGTTGTAAGTTCCCTCACTTATTAAAACTGCCTACGAATCTAGAGTGTCCCCACTTCTTTCTCTTGTGTCTCCTTGCCTTTCACATACACGGATCAGTTGTGAATTTCACCTGGAAAATCTCAGAGTTGCTAACCCTACCAGGTCAAAGCTGTACAGGGCTCCCTTCCCTTTGGCACCCTGAGGATACTGTAAACATCGTATAAAGAGAAGCACCTTGAATAGAGGATTGTAAATAGCATTGCAACAATGGCACCTAAGGTCATGGCCTTCGTATTGGAAAGCTTCTACATCTTTAGCCTTGCTTCTATAATCTTTGTCAGCATAACAGTCTCCAAGAAAACCTTTGCCTCCAAGGAATGTCTTGTTTATTGATTTGTAACATTTGGGGCTGCTCCAGGTGTGAATTGAGAACCCACTCAGTCGGTATCAGGAGCAACAATTGAAAATCTTCCCCAGCAATTGCCAATATAGTAATTCCGTTGCAAACGTGGGTTGAGGAGCGTAGTTGCTCGGAGCATGCGTGGCTGAGATTCCACGGAGAAGCCCAGAGCTGTGAGGAAGCAGGGCGGTATGGGCCAGGCTACCCTTCCTGGCTTCTGCTGTCTGGTTAGACTCCAGCTGGAGCCATTTCTAACTGTTTTCGGGTCATGGTCTTCTCTGGAGAATCTGAATTAACTCAGATAACAATTCTCCAAGTTTCCAGTTGGTATTCTCCAAACTATCTGTTCACCAGGATTTAGAGGTAAGTGATGCACGTATATTCAGAGTTTGTCAATATTTCGGTGGCATATTTTTATTTACGGAAAGGCTTTGCTGTGAAAGTTAGTTTCCAGCATGCCTGGAATGTTTTCGTGAAATGAGACGGACCAAGATTCCTTGGAAGAAAAGTTATAACCAACCTAGATAGCATATTCAAAAGCAGAGACATTACTTTGCCGACTAAG
>SJYV01017254.1:1474083-1507980 GCA_006410875.1 Neotragus pygmaeus
GCTTGGAGAATTTTGAGCATTACTTTACTAGCGTGTGAGATAAGTTCAATTGTGCAGTAGTTTGAACATTCTTTGGCATTGCCTTTCTTTGGGGTTGGAATGAAAACTGACCTTTTCCAGTCCTGTGGCCCCTGCTGAGTTTTCCAAATTTGCTAGCATGTTGAGTGCAGCACTTTCATAGCATCATCTTTCAGGATTTGAAAGGGTTCAACTGGAATTCCATCACCTCCACTAGCTTTGTTTGTAGTGATGCTTCCTAAGGCCAACTTGACTTTACATTCCAGGATGTCTGGCTCTAGGTGAGTGATCACACCATCGTGATTATCCTGGTCTTGAAGGTNATCATCTTTCAGGATTTGAAAGGGTTCAACTGGAATTCCATCACCTCCACTAGCTTTGTTTGTAGTGATGCTTCCTAAGGCCAACTTGACTTTACATTCCAGGATGTCTGGCTCTAGGTGAGTGATCACACCATCATGATTATCCTGGTCTTGAAGGTCTTTTTTTGTACAGTTCTTCTGCGTATTCTTGCCACCTCTTCTTAATATCTTCTGCTTCTGTTAGGTCCATACAATTTCTGTCCCTTATCAAGCCTATCTTTGTATGAAATATTCCCTTGGTATCTAATTTTCTTGAAGAGATCTCTAGTCTTTCCCCTTCTGTTGTTTTCTTCTATTTCTTTGCATTGATCACTGAGGAAGGCTTTCTTATCTCTTCTTGCAGTGTATTTAGCAGTACCAGTAAATTAACTGTATGATGAGCTCCCCAAAAGACCTCCAGAAAAATATATTGAAGCAAATCTAAGTTTGTTACACTTACCACAGTAAGATAGTATATGTTTTTAACATAGCTTTAGTGGTGTCGCAGAAGAGTGAATTCAGGAAAGGATATTTATAGGATTCTTAAAGCCAAGGATAGATGATTACATGGAGAATTCTTAGTTAGGAAATTGGTTGATATTCATAGAGGTCGCGAGCTAGTAGCTTTGGATTGGAGAGCAAGTGTCTTTAAGCAAGACTTGAAAAGTCATTTTTTTATAAGTAAGGATTTTTAGTTGCTTCATAGTTTTCCAGGAGTATGTATTTCATGGGGCAGATAGCTAAGTTATTTGTGATTATTTTCAGTATTATTTAGCCTAGGAAAAGTAGTGTATGCCCAATATCAGTTTCATATAATATAGGATTCAAATTATGTTGTTTCAGTTTTTGGCTCACTTAGGAAAACGACATATTAGAATGTTCTTAGAACATTTTTAGTGAGACATTTTTGTGAAACTTTTCATTATGATAGATTTTGCCTTTGAAGCTTTTTTACTATATACTTTAGTGATACAGGAACTATTGCATGTTAAGTCACTTCAGTTGTGTCCAACTCTTTGCAACCCCATGGACTGTAGCCAACCATGTCTCTGTAGTGGGTTGCCATTTCCTCCTCCAGGGGATCTTCCTGACCCAGGGATCTAACCCGAGTCTCTTATGCCTCTTGCATTGGCAGGCAGGTTCTTTACCACTAGTGCCACCTGGGAAGGCCAGATTAGGAATTAAGAAGCTGATGATATATGTGGTAAAGAATCCACCTGCAATGTGGGAGACCCCAGTTCAATTCCTAGGTCAGGAAGATCCGCTGGAGAAAGGATAGGCTACCCACTCCAGTTTTCTTGGGCTTTCCTTGTGGCTCAGCTGGTAAAGAATCTGCTGCAGTGCTGGAGACCAGGGTTAGATTCCTGGGTTGGGAAGATCCCCTGGAGAAGGGAAAGGCTACTTCAGTATTCTGGCCCAGAGAACTCTGTGGACAGCACAGTCCATGGGGTCACAAAGAGTTGGACATGACTGAGCAATATATATATATATGCACACACACATACATACATATATAATACTGCATAGTACATAATGTACAAATATTATTTTTGTGATTTGATGATTTTTCTTCTCGTTTTACTTCTGCAGGGGGAGGTCTTTCCACAATATTGTAACAGAGGTTCTACAGCCTTACTACTATCAAATTCTTTTATTTATGTTTAATCCTGCATGTTTCATCTATGGTGAGTCAGTTCTGAAAAATAAATTCAACATTACTGAATATGTTTTTATCTTTTTTACTCTCTTCAGGAAGTTTCCTTCTTTCTTTGTGTACCTAGTTAGTGCTTTGTTGTCCTCCAAGACTAATTCAAGCATTTCATTCTTAGGGAAAACTTCTAATGGCTTCAGACCATTTAATTTTATTTAATTTTCCCTAATTAATGCACTCTACACAGTTTTGGAAGGAAATGGAAACCCACTCCAGTACTCTTGCCTGGAAAATCCCATGGATGGAGGAGTCCGAGAGGCTACAGTCCATGGCGTCACAAAAAGCCAGACACAACTGAGCAAATTCACTTTCACTTTCAATCCTGCATGTTTCACCTATGGTGAGTCAGTTCTGAAAAATAAATTCAACATTACCAGACATATTTTTATCTGTGTCTTTCTCTCTTGATGAAGTTCCTTCTTTCTTTGTGCACCTAGTTAGTGCTTTGTTATCCTTCAAGACTGATTACAATTATTTCATTCTTAGGGAAAACTTCTATTGGCTTCAGGCCATTTATTTTTATTTAATTTTCCCTGATTAAAGCACTATACACAGTTTTGGAAAATAATTAATAATCATGAGATACATTTATTGACAATACAAATAATAACAAAAATATATTTTAAAATGTATTCATTCATCAAAGATAAAGCAGAGAAGTGAAAAGGTGGTATCACAGAAACCAAAGGTAGAAAGCTGTATTGGAATAAATGAAATCTAAAGAAAACCAGTTTGCAAAGTGTCAAAAAATGCAGAATAGAAAAGTACAGTGACAGTGAATTGAACATGAAAGTTTTAAGAAATTCGAGATAATAAGTTTGTCAAAGTAGCTTACAATTAAGGGTGGAGATAAAAGTTGGGTTTAAGGGGCTGAGATGTAATTGAGAAGGGAGGAGCAATTATAGTCCATACTCAAAAGGTTGGCCATGATAGTGGAGAGAAATTAAATAAAGGAAGGGCCCATAGTTGGGACTGGGAGCTCTTTTGCTTTGTAGGATGGACAAATAACAGATAGAACATTTATAACTTAGAAGGTAAAATTGTATCAAAATCCAAGAAGATGTCAAATAAGGTAGTAATGAGGTAAAACATGAGTAATAGTATTTCTCTTAAAGTGGAAAAGTGGTATAGGTTACAGAGATGGGGAGAAAGAAGGAAAGAATGGCTGCAGATATAAATAAGTGCCTAAATCAAGATTAATGTGTATATGAAGATGGATGCAAAGGAATCTAAAAAAGAAGGGTGTACTGTATGAGTAGGAGAATTGAGGGAACGAGGTCTGGAATAGCAGTTACAATAATAAAAGTTGCTCATCATGGATAATGAAAAAGATTAATTATTTGTGAGGTCTAAGTTTGGAAACTTAGAATTTATAATGGCAACCAAGGACCTATTTCTATAATTTCTATCAGAAGCTCTTAGAACGTAAATTGGTGTCAGTTAGGGAAAACCATAAGAGAAGGCAGTGGCACCCCACTCCAGTACTCATGCCTGGAAAATCCCATGGACAGAGGGGCCTGGTAGGCTGCAGTCCATGGGGTTGCTAGGAATCGGACATGACTGAGCGATTTCACTTTCACTTTTCACTTTCATGCATTGCAGGAGGAAATGGCAACCCACTCCAGTATTCTTGCCTGGAGAATCCCAGGAATGGGGGAGCCTGGTGGGCTGCCGTCTGTGGGGTCGCACAGAGTCGGACATGACTGAAGTGACTTAGCAGCACCAGCAGCAGCAGCAGGGAAAACCATATTTAAGGATGGAGGTCTTTTTGAGGACTTTTTGCATGTGAGGCAGAGAAAGTCAGGGAGGAGAAGAGAATGCTGGTGAAAGATACTTGGCCAGTGTGGCTCAATTTGGTTATGTGAGTCAGCTCTCCCTGTGACAACCAACAACCCTAAAATCTTAGTGGATAATGGCAAAAAGCTTTTAAGTTTTGATGACAGATCTTCAGGTCAGCCTGGGTTTGGCTCCATTCTACTCTTTGTCTTCTTAAAATAATCTTTTCTAATATTGCATTTGTTGTGGCCACTGACGTCTAATTGGCCAAAGCAAGCCATTTCACATGGTCAAGCCTGATCATGGGATATGTTAATACATGCATCCTATAGGGAGGCCTGGAAGATTAAGAAATATAAAACTATTCAGGGAAGGGGGTGGATACTTGGAAGAATAATAAAATGTATCACATTGAACTGGAAAAAATGTAGGGCTTAGTGGTAATTTAAGGGTTAAAATAAAATGAAACGGAAAGGGATTGAAATTGAAACAGTAACAAGTTTAAAGAGAAGAAAGGACTGAGGTAGTTCAGATTTATAATGGATGGTTGCTAAAGTTTCTGAAGTAGGCCACATTCTAGACCTTTGCACTGATGCTAAGTGGTCTACTGTAGACACTTCAGCTACCCTCCAACAGAAGGTCTAGATTAAGGTCTTGATAAATGTTGCTTAAATAGTAGGATGGTGGTGGATTTTATTATACCTTGGAGGGGTATTTGTGTGAATAGAATTTAGGATTGTCACCATATTAATGTTGAAAATATCTAATTTAATAATGAGAGCAGTGGGGGGAAAATAAGTCAGTGAAATTCCCAAACTTCCAAAAAAGTGGAGGAGTAGCCTGGAGGGTAAATACACATCTAAATGTAGAGCAGGTGTTGAGGACTTTAGTTTTCATTTTCTGAAAATTAGCTTGAAAGTCTCCACTCTGTTCTAACAACAAATAAAAAGCTAAACAGACTGGAAAATTAGTAACTATTCTTGGATCCTTAAGAGAAGGGAGGACACAGGGCAAGCTACTGCCCTGAGAATGGACAGATAGACTGGCAAATACACCAAGTCTCACCTTATCAGAACAGAGACTCATGAGCAGAAACTGCTGTGGGAATCAGCACCGGCAACCGGTACCTGCATGAGAAAGCCAGAACTGTAATCGGTGAATTGCTAGAAGCTAGGTGTGGACAAATCTGAGAGTTTAAATAATCTGTGGGGACCCACTGCTAGATGTCCCCCTGCAGTCTTGTGTGATTTATGTCTAGCTCAATGAAATTCCCACAATAAATATCAGAGAAAAATTGCTTCAAACTGTGCTGGAGGAGAGAAAAAGGAACCTTTTTTTTTTTTTTTTAATGGCTTGCTTGGGGGGCAGGTTGGGGAGTTGGAGGTGGGTGTGGAATGATTATATTCTTATAATAGATGCTATAAGTTGCAAAGATGCATTCAGGGTTAAACCTGTAGCCCGCCAGGCTCCTCTGTCCATGGGATTTCCCAGGCAAGAATACTAGAGTGGGTTGCCATTTCGTCCTCCAGGGGATCTTCCCAACCTAGAGATCGAACCCGGGTCTCCTGCACTNCATCAAACAGACTGAATCAAAATGCAAATTCATTGATAGGCTAGGCTATGGATTTAACATGTTCAAACCTCCTTGGGTTCCCTTGTGGCTCAGTGGGTAAAGAATCTGCCTGCAATGCATGAGACCTGGGTTTGATCCCTGGGTTGGGAAGATCCCCTGGAGAAGGAAAGGTTACCCACTCCAGTATTCTGGCCTGGAGAATTTCATGGACTGTATAGTCCCTGGGGTCACAAAGAGTCGGACATGGCTGAGCAACTTGCACTTCACTTCACTTCAACCTCCTTGGTGTTTTGTAGAGGAAATATCCAAGAGCTTTGAGAGATTGAAATGTCAGAGGAATTTGTCATGAAAGACGTGCTCAGGCAACCCTTCTCTACTGCCTTTGTGAGTCTCAAGGATGGTCCCTTTCCTGAGGCCTGAATCACACCCAGTGCAGTGAAGCCGCTAACGCATGTGCTGTGGCAAGTAAGCCACAGGAAGAGACCTGTATTCAGCTAGCTCACATCGACACAGAGTCAGAAAGCAAAGGTGGAGACCAAACTAAAGAGCCAGAGACATGAACGTTCTCACTCACCATGCCCATGATATGTGTCTAGAGACAGACGTTCCACACATTATTAGGGGTCAGGCAGTCATAAGAGTTTTTTAATGGATAAGCTTAATAAAAATTCGACCTGTGAAACTGAAGTTTCTCTACTGTGTTCAGGGATCAATTGATTTCAGTGCACCAGAGACCAGGCTCAAGAGAGAAAATATGGTATCTGCCTCGTAATAAGGGCTTCACTGGTGGCTCAATGGTAAAGAATCCTCCTGCCATGTAGGAAACACAGGAGATATGGGTCTGATCCCTGGGTTGGGAAGATCCCCCTGGAAGAGGGCATGGCAACCCACCCCAGTATTCTTGCCTGGAGAATTTTATGGACAGATGAGCCCCAGCAGGCTACAGTCCATTGGGTTGCAAAGAGTCAGACATGACTGAAATGACTGAATACCCATGCCTAGTAATACAGTCTTAGTTAGACCCTTCTTTTGTGCCTTTATAAGTAGTGGATGCATGTTCTCTTTGCTCAGCTACAGATAATTTTCTATCAGTACTCCTAGCAGGCCCAGAAGTGACACTTTGATAAAGTGATGGGGAGAAAGATAACCAGAGTAGGACATACCTATTATATATTCATGAAAGTCCTGTCGAGGTAAGTGCTTGAGACATGAAAAGTTTAGCAATCAGAACAGATTTTTCAAAGGGTTGTGCATGACTTGCATATTCTATCTTTTCCCTCATGACAGTTTTGATCCCTTCCATTATGCCTGCTGCTGCTGCTAAGTCGCTTCAGTCGTGTTCGACTCTGTGCGACCCTATAGACAGCAGCCCACCAGGCTTCCCCGTCCCTGGGATTCTCCAGGCAAGAACACTGGAGAGGGTTGCCATTTCCTTCTCCAATGCATGAAAGTGAAAAGTGAAAGTGCCTACACAACCACATCTTTCTCTCTCTCTCCCCTCCCTCCACCCTTAGCCTTCCTCTGTTCTCCCATAATAATCATTCTCACATACTTGTGATTTCTCAGTTTAATACTACTTCCTGATATCTACTTTGAATTTTCTAGTTTGTTTCTGAATACCTATTTTCCTTAATATTTATATCAGATAAGAATATTACTGGGGTGCATATTTTCCCATGAAAATAATTCATCTGCAGTTCGGCTTTCTTATGATTTTCCTTCATCACCTGCCTGATTCAAAACAAAATGCAATTCACAGACACATAAAAAAAAAAAAAAAAAAAAGCTGCGGCCTTAGGGTATTTCATTTAGAGTTCAGACGCTAGTGAACTTCAGTGGATCTTGCATATTTTTAAGACAGAAACTTGCTCCTGATTATTTAGATATAAATATACTCTACAGCATGATTTTTTTCCTTTTGGGATTAACCTTGGTGTCATTCACTGAATGTTTTCCAATTCAGCATTTTTCTCTTGGAGTCTGTGAAATATCACGAGACCTTTTGCAACATTCCAGGCAGAGAGCTTCACAAACTTGAGTATGTTGTACGCAACCATTTAAAAGCATAACAATCACTCTGTTGTGAGTAACACTTCTTTACATGAGTCACTGGATTTTTAACTTGAAAATATCAATATCATTTATGTCAGTTTTACTTGAATAAATAACCTCCTCACTGTTGTTGTTTATGTAAGATTATAATTACGATCAACTATGCATACAGAATTCTTGATCTTCAGAAGAATAAGCTGCTCATATATTGGGGGAGTTTTTGAGTTAAGAAAAGTTATTTGCCAATACTGCTTCAGTGTTAAGTTTGAGAACCTTAAGAGCAAATCTGAAGTGCCTTAAGCACACATCATGATTTGATTCATTCTGAAATAACACTTTTAGAAACTTGTCTCCACAGCCACTGCATTTTTAAAAACGACTTAACAGTGTTCTTAGTTCTGAAGCTACTGACTTGACCCAGATATTCTGTGGTTTTCTGTAGAAAATATATTCTCAAACAGCCAGTATTCCCATTTCTGTACCCAGATAAAGCTTTAAGAAGCTACCTAGAACATCTCCTTTCCAAGACTATTCTTTGGGATACCATTAATTGTTTGTTTGTTTGTTTGTTTTTCCTATTGGTAGCACATGATATTTATTATGTTCTTATCAGAGATCCAAGTTTTTATGTCTTTAAAGAAACTGGAGAATACCCATGAACTAGGTCGTCAAATGCTTAATTTTGGGTAACCGGATTTAAAACACGATTATAATATTCTGACAGATGTAAAAATGTATAACTTTTGTTAAAAATTTTAAATCCATTAAGTCTTCCTTTCATACTAGATGCAATGTGTTTAGCTGAGCACACACACACTGAACAATCTGAAAACATTTGTGTATGACAGTCACCAACTCACGTGTCAATATCTCTTTGTCAAGTATCTGTATATACAAAGTGCACTGTGCTTGAGCTGGGAGAGAGAAATTAATTTCTAGCAAATGGACTCAATTAGAACCAAGGCTGCTGCCGCTTCTGCTAAGTCGCTTCAGTCGTGTCTGACTCTGCGACCCCATAGACGGCAGCCCACCAGACTCCCCCATCCCTGGGATTCTCCAGGCAAGAACACTGGAGTGGGTTGCCATTTCCTTCTCCAATGCATGAAAGTGAAAAGTGAAAGGGAAGTTGCTCAGTCTTGCCCGACTCTCAGCAACCCCATGGACCGCAGCTTTCCAGGCTCCTCCATCCATGGGGTTTTCCAGGCAAGAGTACTGGAGTCGGGTGCCATTGCCTTCTCCAAGAGNTATAGGGAGGGCAGGGGGTGGGGAGAGCAGAGAGTAAGAAGCCAGGGCACTTGGCTCTTCTCAACAAGGTGTGTCCTCAGGGGAAACCGGAGCTTGAATGGCTGGGATATTATCAGAGATTGCCTTACCTGGGGAAGGAAAATATCCAACTCTAGCCCATTCTAGTCATCCTCTTCCACCTAAGGGGTATAATAAAAAATTAAATACTTGTGAAGTTCAAAGTCCAGAAGCATAGGCTCATTAAGAGACTGAGACCCAATCATAGGACTATCAAACCCTTCCTCTCCTATCACACATCACCACCATATTACTAAAGATCTATTTATAGCCATTCCTTTTACCCAGTACATCTTGTCTGACTATCAAGAAAACTACAAAACATACAGAAAGGCAGAAAAACACAGTGGATAAATACACAAGGGTAACACAGGAGTTTAATACAGATGGTCATCATAGAGCCAGTCCAAACAGTTTCTCCACTGGAAAAAATCTGCCTCAAAGAGATGTTATTGTTTGGTTACTCATAGCAACTTTGAATGTACTCAGGAAATCAAGGCATGTCTTAGACTTTTCCTCTACATTTTTACTGACTTTCTAAGGTTATTTTATAAGAAAATGAGTTTCAACTCGGTGTTCTTTTATAAGTTAAGCAAACATTGTTATCTGCATCTTACAAAACTTCAAAAACCCTTGTCTAAGCCTACAGCTATATAGACAGGTTGTAATCTTTTAACATTGCAAATTACATACCTTTTTTCATTTTAGAAAAAAGATTTTAATACAAGTCATGGGTACTGGCTTGATTCCATAAAATTTTTGCAAAACTTTTCAAATATTTACTTGTCACATACTCATATAAGAAAAGAAAAAATCAATTCCATACAAGCTTCCAAATGTAAAATACACAATAGATGTCTGTTGCTGCTTAACAAATCACACCAAAAATTAACAACTTAAAAACAACTTACCTGTTGTATCTTAGTTTCTATGGCTCAGGCATTCAGGTGTGGCTTGCCAAAGTTCTCCGTTTAGCCTATCACCAAGTTGCAACCAAGACCAAAGTCTGTGGTTTCATCTGATAGCTCAACTAGAAAAGGATCTAATTTCAAGCTCAGAAAGTAGTTGTTGACAGCGTTTGGTTCCTAAGTGTTGTTGAACTGAGGACCGCAGCTTTGCATTGACTGTTGGTCAGAGGCCCTGTAGTTCATTGCCATGTTGGCCTTAACTGCCTGGCAGTTTCCTACATCAACCATGTAAACCAAGAAACCAATAGTGAAACCTGCTAGCAGTAAAGAAGTCACAGTCTTTTATAATACAATCACAGNCCCTGTAGTTCATTGCCATGTTGGCCTTAACTGCCTGGCAGTTTCCTACATCAACCATGTAAACCAAGAAACCAATAGTGAAACCTGATAGCAGTAAAGAAGTCACAGTCTTTTATAATACAATCACAGAAATGAGATACATCTCCATGTCACATTCTACTGATGGAAAACAAATCATGTGTTCCATCAAAACCCAGAGTATACACAACATGAGTACTGAGAGATAGAAAGCATTGGGGACCATTTTAGATGTCAACCTATCACATTTCCTTAGTTTTATCTTTCTGTTTTCTATTTTTAACTTTATTTCAGATTTATTTAGATATAATTGACATATAATATGTGCAAGTTTAAAGTATGCAATATTATAACTTGATATGTGTGTGATATTGTGAAGTGTTTATCATGATAAAGTTAGTTTATACATCCATCACCGCACACAGTTACAATATATATATTTTTTTCTGCAATGAGGATTTTTTGAAGATTTAGTAACTTTCACATGTGCAGGTGGATTCTTTACCAGCTGAGCCACAAGGGAAGTCCAAGAATACTGGAGTGGGTAGCCTATCCCCCTGCAGGGGATATTCCTGACCCAGGAATCAAACTGGGGTCTCCTGCATTGCAGGTGGATTCTTTGCCAGCTGAGCTATTGGAGAAGCCTTTCAGATGTGTAATGCAATATTACTAACTCTTCATACTGCACATGATATCTACATCTTATTTACCCCATAGCTAGAAGTTTATACCCTTTGACAGCCTACCTCCATTTATTACCACCTACCCCCATCCACACACACGCACACACACCCCTAGCATTTACCAATCTGTTCTCTATTTCTATAAGTTTAAGATTTTTTTTAATTTCATATAAAAATTAGATAATAAAATATTAGTCTTTCTCTGACTTATTTCACTTAACATAGTGTCCTCAAGGTCATCCATGTTGTGGTAAATGGCAAGACTTCCTTCGTCTTGTGGTTGAATAATATTCTCCTGTATATATACCACATTTTCTTCATCCATTTATTTGTATGACACTTTGGTTGTTTCCATGTCTTGGCTATTGTGAATAATGCTGCAATAACAAGGGAGTACAGATACCTCTTTGAGATAATGGTTTTGTTTCCTTGAATGTATACCCAGAAGTGGAATTGCAAGTTCATATGGTAGTTCTTTATTTCATTTTTTAAAGAATCTCCATACTATTTTTTCCAGTAATGGCTGTACCAATTTATATTCACACCAACTGTGAACAAGAGTTTCCTTTTCCCTGCATTTTCAGCAGCAATAGTTAACTCTTGACTTTTTGATAACAGCTATTGTAACATGTGTGGGATAATGTCTCACTATAGTTTTGATTTTCATTTGCTATCATGTACATAAAATCCTTTCTAAGACCAGTGTCAAAGAGATTCTCCCCTCTGTTTTCTTCTGGGAGTTATATAGTTTCAAGTCTTACATTTCAGTCTTGAATCCATTTTATGTTAATTTTTCTGAGTGGTCTAAAATAGGGGTCTAGTTTCATTCTTTTGCGTGTTGCTGCTGCTACTAAGTCACTTCAGTCGTTTCCGACTCTGTGTGACTCCTTAGACGGCAGCCCACTAGGCTCCCCCATCACTGGGATTCTCAAGGCAAGAACACTGGAGTGGGTTGCCATTTCCTTCTCTAATGCATGAGAGTGAAAAGTGAAAGTGAAGTCACTCAGTCTTGTCCGACTCTTAGCGACCCCATGGACTGTAGCCCACCAGGCTCCTCCATCCATGGGATTTTCCAGGCAAGAGTACTTTTGTGTGTGAACATCCATTTTTCCCAATACCATTGTTGAAGAGACTATCCTTTTCCCATTGTTTACTCTTGGCACTGTTGCTGAAAACCAGTTGATTTTAAATACATGGGTTTATTTCTGGGCTTTATAATTAATTCATTAATATGTATGTTTTTATGCCAGTACCTAACTAGTTTGAATACTGTAACTTGTATTTTGAAATCAGAAAGTGTGATGCTTATAGGCTTAGGTTACTGCACGTAGGTTTATCACCATGATTTTTGTTCAACATAGGCTGTTATTTAATATTGGATGTTAATAGATCCAGTTTACTACTACATTGAAAGCAGTCTGTCTCTGGATTATGTCTTCTGTATTCTAAGAAATTACATGTTTCAATAATGATCACTTAGTGAAATGCTTCTTTTACAACTTGGCCTATTAGACTTAGGCTGTCATTGTGAACAGTTTTGCAAAATTCAGTTTTATTTCTTTATTTTTTGAAGTATAGTTGATACACAGTGTATGCACTTATTTAAATATACATATATTCTCCTATGGGGCTTCCCAGGTGGCTCTAGTGGTTCAGAACCCACCTGCTAATGAAGGAGATGTAAAAGATGAGAGTTCAATCCCTGGGTCTAGAAGATCCCCTGGAGGAGGGCATGGAAACCCACAGCAATCCCATGGCAACCCATGGATTCATGCCTGGAGAATCCCATGGACAGAGGAGCTTGGTGAGCTACAGTGCATAAGATTGCAAAGAGTCAATCATGACTGAAGCAGCTTAACACACACATTCTGGCTCCCCTGTCCTTCACTATCATGGAGTTTGCTCAGACTCAGGTCCTTTGAGTCAGTGGTACCATCCAACCATCTCATCCTTTGTCGTGTGTGTGTATGTGGCAATGGCACCCCACTCCAGTGCTCTTGCATGGAAAATTCCATGGATGGAGGAGCCTGGTAGGCTGTAGTCCATGGGGTCTCGAAGAGTCGGACACGACTGAGCGACTTCCCTTTCACTTTTCACTTTCATGCATTAGAGAAGGAAATGGCAACCCACTCCAGTATTCTTGCCTTGCCTGGAGAATCCCAGGGACGGGGGAATTTGGTGGGCTTCCATCTCTGGGGTCTCACAGAGTCGGGCGTGGCTGACGCGACTTAGCAGCAGCAGCTTGTTTCCATGTGCTGGCTATTGTAAATAGTGTCGATATGAACATAGAGGTGCATGTATCTTTTTAAATTATAATTTTGCCAAGGTATATGTCCAGGGGTGGGATTTCTGGATTATATGGCAACTCTATTTTTAGATTTTTGAGGAACTTCCATACTGTTCTCCATAGTGGCTGTACCAATTTACATTCTTACCAACCGTGTAGGAGAGATCCCTTTTTCCCACACTCTAGTCAGCATTTGTTAGTTGTAGACATTTTAATGGTGGTCATTCTTACTGGTGTGAAGTGGTCCTTCATTGTAATTTTGGAGGGCATTTCTCTAATAATTAGCCATGTTGACCATCTTTTCATGTGTCTGTTGACTTTCTGTATGTCTTCTTGGAGAAATGTCTATTTAGGTCTCCTGCCTATTTTTAGCTGGATTGTTTGTTTCTCTGTTATTGACTTGTGTGAGTCATCTGCATATTTTGGAAATTATGCCCTTGTTGGCCACCCAGTCACTGGTTGTCTTTTGTTTATGATTTTCTTTGTTCTGCCCAAGTGTGTGTTTGATTAGGTCCCATTTGTTTATTTTTGCTTTTATTTCTGTTGCCCTGGTAAACTTATCTAGGAAAACAATGGTACAATTTATGTCAGCAAATGTTTCCCTTCTGTTCTCTGGCAGGAGTTTTATGGTGCCCTGTCTTTATTTAAGCCTTTAAACCAGTTTGAGTTTATTTTTGTGTCTGGTGTTGAAGCTTTGTTCTAACTTCATTGATTTAAATGAGGCTGTCCAACTTTATCAACACCGCTTGCTGAAAAGACAGTCTTTTCCCCATTGTATGTTCTTGTCTCTTTTGTTGAAGATCAATTGACTACAGGTATGTGGGTTTATTTCTAGATTCTCTATTCTGTTGAAGTTAAATTTTAAAATTTATATGATTTGGCAACAGGTTGCACAAAAATATACAAACAAGCAACCAATTATCATCTAAGAAGCCGCTCAGTTGTATCTGACTTTTTGTGATGCCATGGACTGTAGCCCAGTAGTCTCCTCCATCCATGGAATTTTCCAGGCAAGAGTACTGGAGTGGGTTGCCATTTCCTTCTCCAGGGCATCTTCCTGACCCAGGGAACAAACCCGGGTCTCCCACATTGCAGGCAGACACTTTCACCATCTGAGCCACCAGGGAAGCCCAATTTATTCTGAGAGGCTATCAAATACCAACATTCCAACTTTAATTGGTGTCCCTCTTGTTCCAGATGCACCTGAAAATTTCATTGATAGAACTTTTAAATTAATTTCTACTATAACTATTTTGATTATAGACAATAACAAAAATACATATTTACCAGGCTCTTTCCCAGAACCAGTAACTTTATATATATCATCTAGCCTAATTCATTAAACTAATCTACAATACAAATTATATAAGGTGACTATTTTAATTGAGAAAAAAAATTACCTAGGGATCAAGATTAGAATAGATGACTTTGAAAAAACTTTTGTATAATGGAAAGTTACTGTCCTTTCTAATTCAAAATCCTTTAGATATGGCATTAAAGGTAAATGCAGGGAATAATTACAATGAAGTACATTTGTAAAGCACCATTCGTATGAATAGCTCAAAGCACTTTTTATTGCATTACCTCATTAATCTTTGTGGTATCCTACTGAGTGAGGGTGGCAGGAATTTTATTTCTCTTTTATGGATTTTTCTTAGTGAAATAAAAACTTTTAACTTCCAGGTGTTTTCTCTGTGGCATATTCATGAATGCTTGAACTAAGAAGTGATAGGTTTAGATTTCCTATTCTAAAATACTTCATTAATTTATTAAATCATACTTTCATCTAGTAGTTATTGAGTGGAAATGTACATTATATAACTATTAAAATGAAGGCCCTGAAAGCTACAATCTAACAGAGAAAAGTATTCAATATTAGGCTCTTTTGTTAATGGATATATTACATAGTGGGGGCCCTGGAAGGGCTTAAATTGGGGGCAAAATAATAAAAGCTGCAACCTAGCATTTAAAATTTTGTTTTTATCAAGTATATAGGGAAGCAGTCTCTGAGCTTTGTGAAAAGGCACCCCCTAGAACTTTGTCTTAACAACTTCTGTCCAAGATTTGTATCTAAGCAAGGCTTAAGGAGATTTAATCTGTTGTCTTAATTCAAGACATATCGAGGAAGCACCTGTTGTAGCCAAGGTGCTGAATGTAGAAGTGAGTGAGAGTATCTGTTCCTAGAAAATATTCAGTCTTGTAGGGAGGATGAAACAAATACTTAAAAATCTCTAGTATGTGGCAGATGATAAACATCAGTAGAGAGGTGAAACAAGGTGCAGGTGATATAAAAAGGAGGAAGAAAACTCATGCAAATCATGAGATATTTCAGAAGGTAACTCCTCCAGTATAACACATACACCTGTGAATGAAGCCATTTGTCTGTATTGTACCCATGGTAGTTTGAAGAAATAGAATTGCAGTGTGCTCATATGACATGAATGTGAGAGGACATTCCCCCAAAGGAAAACCTTTTTTTTTTTTTAATTTTATTTATTTATTTTTTAAATTTATTTTTTTTTCTTTATTTTACTTTACAATACTCTATTGGCTTTGCCGTATGTGAGGAAAACCTTTTTTAAAAGGCAAGAATAAGCATTTATTGTGCAACAATTACTCATGAAATTTACCTTGAGAGCAATTACATAGAACGAATCTATCACCATCAGGAAAGATGACTTTGAAAAGTTTTTAATACCAAATTTACTTCACTTATGGTATGATATTGTATATGTGGTTCATCACAAAGCAAAATAATTTATAACTAATAGTGTTGTTTTATTTTTTGTAATGATTTTTTCATAGTTTCTAATTGCTTTATTTTAAATTGTATTTTAGCCTGGAGAAGGCAATGGCACCCCACTCCAGTACTCTTGCCTAGAAAATCCCATGGATGGAGGAGCCTGGTGGGCTGCAGTCCATGGGGTCGCTAAGAGTCAGACACGACTGAGCGGCTTCACTTTCACTTTTCACTTTCATGCATTGGAGAAGGAAATGGCAACCCACTCCAGTGTTCCTGCCTGGAGAATCCCAGGGACTGTGGAGTCTGGTGGGCTGCTGTCTATGGGGTCACACAGAGTCAGACATGACTGAAGTGACTTAGCAGACCTGATGATCATCTAACACCTTGCCTTTACCATCTGGACACTATTTTCTCCTGCTTTCAGTTGTAATATTTACACTGGACTCTTGGTGCATAACTATTAATGTCATTGTGCACGTCCCTTCATATCTCCTGCCTATTTGCTTTTCCCTGGGTATTCCGTCTTCTTCCTCGTTTTGATTTACCCTTTTAGTTTGCTTCTGTACATCTGCAGGTAACTTTCTAGATGAAGATGGATAGGAGATAAAATTTCTTATGTTTAATTCTGTATTAATACTTTAAAATCTTAATTTAATGGACGTATAACTCATAGAGAAAATTGCTTTCATCTAAAGCTTTGGAGTAATTTTTCATTTTCTGTTATCTTCCACTATGTAATTTTTTCTGATGCAAACTCCATTCTAGCTTTTGTTCAGTTTTTGTTTTAGATTTTGGTATGTGTTTTGGTGGTGGTTGTTTTTTCTTTGCTTTCTATAACCTATTCTTCATCCTTGGCATATGGGAAAAATCATGGTGAGATGTTTATTTGAAGCCATTTGTAGCCATGTGTGTTCATGTGTATATATACTTAATCTTTTTCCAGGTTTATGAGGCCCTACGAATTTTAAGGCTCCTGTCACTTTTTATTACTGTAAAATTTTCTGTTATTAGTTTTTTTTTTAACAATCTATGTTTTCTCTCTTCAGGAATTCTATTATTGTTTGTCTATTTGTCAATATAGAGTATACCTTTATGTCTCTCACATTTTCAGTTTGTTTTGCTCTAAGTTCTATAAGATTTTCTCAGTTCTATCATTTTCTCAGTGTTCCTAATTTTCAGGGGCTATTTTGCATTCCATCTTTTTTTCTCCTGTTATTTCACAGAATATCATTCTGTTTTTTTTTTAAATGAATAAAAACTTGAGAATTTTTCTAAGGATATCAGTTAGATATGGATTTCTTTTTTTTTCTTTTCTCCCTCGAATTTTTGAAATAACATTCTTTCATCTGCGACCAGGGGTTAGCTTTCTTATCTGTATCGAAATTTTCTTTCACGTATTTGGTTATACTTGAACATCCACTTGGATGGGATTTTCAGGCTGGCAGACTTCAGCTAAGAATGTGCTGGCAGGACTATTTAGGTTTACCGAAAACTATAACATCAAACAAGCATGGAGACTCATCACTGTGACAGATATCTCATCACTCTATTTTTTCTGAGAGTTTGTTCAAACTCTTTAGAGATGACTTATTTTGGATCTGTGTGCTATTTTCTGTAACTGGACTAGAAAAAGTGGGTCAAGAGTGAAGGAAAAGTTGTATTTACATGTCCTCAGTGCCTCCAGTTCCCATCACTTCTCATCTCTACCTCTGCTATCATTATATTCCTGGAACCCAATCATCCTTGATATTCTTCAGGGCCATCATACTGTATCTTCTTCTACTGTTAACATTTTTTAAAAACCTTGTTTTTATTTTATCTGTCTAGTTACCTCTATTTTTCATCTTCCAGAGAAGTTCTAGAATTTCTTACCCACATCCTACATTACATAAAGTTAAATGGTGTATATACTTTTCTATTTTATTCTTGTTTTCAGTTCAGTTCAGTTGCTCAGTCGTGTCCGACCCTTGGTGACCCCATGAATCGCAGCACGCCAGGCCTCCCTGTTCATCACCATCTCCCAGAGTTCACTCAGACTCACATCTATCGAGTGAGTCAGTGATGCCATCCAGCCATCTCATCCTCGGTCATCCCCTTCTCCTCCTGCCCCCGTATATTCTTAAGTGGGAGAGATTATAAACATTTAATAATAATTTAATAGTGAGCTCTGTCTGAGGCCTCTGATCTCCTCAGCAGCTCTCACCCGAAGGAAACCTTGGCCTGCATCAGATACTCGGGGCATGGAAGGCAGCTAGCCAAACAAGGCTGCATTGCTGAAGACTCTGCTAGAGCAAGGTGGGGCACTAAGTATGGTAGGGGTGGCAGAGGCAGGCAGTTCTGAACTGTTATTCAGATTGTAAAGCTTTCCATAGGCTGACCGACACAGCATTGGGTTGTTGGTTTATCTTTTTAGGTTGGGTTCCAGTAGNAAAATTTTCTGTTATTAGTTTTTTTTTTAACAATCTATGTTTTCTCTCTTCAGGAATTCTATTATTGTTTGTCTATTTGTCAATATAGAGTATACCTTTATGTCTCTCACATTTTCAGTTTGTTTTGCTCTAAGTTCTATAAGATTTTCTCAGTTCTATCATTTTCTCAGTGTTCCTAATTTTCAGGGGCTATTTTGCATTCCATCTTTTTTTCTCCTGTTATTTCACAGAATATCATTCTGTTTTTTTTTTAAATGAATAAAAACTTGAGAATTTTTCTAAGGATATCAGTTAGATATGGATTTCTTTTTTTTTCTTTTCTCCCTCGAATTTTTGAAATAACATTCTTTCATCTGCGACCAGGGGTTAGCTTTCTTATCTGTATCGAAATTTTCTTTCACGTATTTGGTTATACTTGAACATCCACTTGGATGGGATTTTCAGGCTGGCAGACTTCAGCTAAGAATGTGCTGGCAGGACTATTTAGGTTTACCGAAAACTATAACATCAAACAAGCATGGAGACTCATCACTGTGACAGATATCTCATCACTCTATTTTTTCTGAGAGTTTGTTCAAACTCTTTAGAGATGACTTATTTTGGATCTGTGTGCTATTTTCTGTAACTGGACTAGAAAAAGTGGGTCNTACCGAAAACTATAACATCAAACAAGCATGGAGACTCATCACTGTGACAGATATCTCATCACTCTATTTTTTCTGAGAGTTTGTTCAAACTCTTTAGAGATGACTTATTTTGGATCTGTGTGCTATTTTCTGTAACTGGACTAGAAAAAGTGGGTCAAGAGTGAAGGAAAAGTTGTATTTACATGTCCTCAGTGCCTCCAGTTCCCATCACTTCTCATCTCTACCTCTGCTGTCATTATATTCCTGGAACCCAATCATCCTTGATATTCTTCAGGGCCATCATACTGTATCTTCTTCTACTGTTAACATTTTTTAAAAACCTTGTTTTTATTTTATCTGTCTAGTTACCTCTATTTTTCATCTTCCAGAGAAGTTCTAGAATTTCTTACCCACATCCTACATTACATAAAGTTAAATGGTGTATATACTTTTCTATTTTATTCTTGTTTTCAGTTCAGTTCAGTTGCTCAGTCGTGTCCGACCCTTGGTGACCCCATGAATCGCAGCACGCCAGGCCTCCCTGTTCATCACCATCTCCCAGAGTTCACTCAGACTCACATCTATCGAGTGAGTCAGTGATGCCATCCAGCCATCTCATCCTCGGTCATCCCCTTCTCCTCCTGCCCCCGTATATTCTTAAGTGGGAGAGATTATAAACATTTAATAATAATTTAATAGTGAGCTCTGTCTGAGGCCTCTGATCTCCTCAGCAGCTCTCACCCGAAGGAAACCTTGGCCTGCATCAGATACTCGGGGCATGGAAGGCAGCTAGCCAAACAAGGCTGCATTGCTGAAGACTCTGCTAGAGCAAGGTGGGGCACTAAGTATGGTAGGGGTGGCAGAGGCAGGCAGTTCTGAACTGTTATTCAGATTGTAAAGCTTTCCATAGGCTGACCGACACAGCATTGGGTTGTTGGTTTATCTTTTTAGGTTGGGTTCCAGTAGGAATGAGGTCAAACCACGTTTGACTTCCTCAGTATTTTTACTGGACCCTTTACAGTGAATTTGCATAGACTTTTAGCTTCTCAAGCTGTCTCTGTCTTGGGTCTTTCCCATGGCCACCTGTACCCATCCCCAGGATTCATCCATTTCCCCCAGATCAGCAATGAATTGCCCAAAGTCATAAATATCTTGTCCCACAACTGGGCTCAGCATGGGATATCAGTACTCCATACCAGGTGCTGGGATGAGCTGGAGTATTTTAGCTTTCATCCCTGCAGTGAATGTGGCACAGATAGGCTTTCAGAGACAGGGATATAGATAGTCTGTCTTAGTCCCAACTCCCTTAGAGTTTGTTGTACCTCATCTATAGATTTCGAGGGCCACATATCCCTGATCTCTGGACTGGGCTGCCTTGCAGGTTAGAATAATCCAGTCAATAAGGGAGAGAGTCCCTTGAACCCCCTAAGTGCCACACAGGTGCTGGAGGGCAGAGTGGGTGGTGATATTGCTCCTCCTCTGTCTCCTGCCTGAGAAATGTCATGGCTTCCTGTATCCCACAGCAGGACTCGCCATGCCTGGTACTCATGCCTTTTACTGGAACTCGGCAGCAATATCAGTAGCTCAGCAGATGTACTTTTTCTCCCCATGAATGCTTCCTGAATCCGAGGCTGCCCTGCTGGCTGGGCTTGTTGCTGCTGGTCTTTTCTTTCCTTTGTTTTTGGGATCAGATGGCAGGGGTTGCCCCATTTGTTTCACTGTCAGTGACCACAACATCTTTCTCCTGTTCTCCTGACTTTCCCTCTTAGCATCCAAATCAGACTTTGTAAAAAATGTTCAGACCTTAATCTAAGGGAGTCCATACCATCCTAGTTTTATAAAATTACACATTTATTATACTGCTCTCCCACTTTGTCTGCCAGCCTTGAAGCTGGCAGAGTAGTGAAAAACTTTAAGTCCTTCAACTTCAGCTCTTCCAACTTTCTAACTTAAGCTTTTAGCCTCTCATTGGGCATTGAGTGTCCAGTGAACTGCCTGCCCAGCGTGGCAGCCATTGGTGTCCCTTCTTTGCTATGGTGTGCTGTGTGTAGTTCTTCAAACAAATATATTAAACCAGCTGGCATTCGAGGGGCATCTCTGAATTCACGTGGTGATTCATGAGCATCTAACATTCAGGCAACCTCTCCTCATGTGGAGGTCAAAGCCAACCTAGGATTTCACCCCTTGGATGTTTCTCACAAGACCAATTTCTTTTGTCTCCTGGTTGGTTTACCAGTTGCTGGTTTACAACCTCAAGAGTTCCCTGGGGGAAATTCAACAATGGCCTGCATACAAAAAGAGACCAAAGAAAGAGGCAGACCATTCCAGGTAGATTTTGTTGTTGTCAGTAACTAAGTCATGTCTGACTCTGCAACCGTATGGACTGCAGCACCTTAGGCTTCCTTGTCCTTCACTTTCTCCCTGAGTTTGCCCAAACCCATGTCCATTGAGCAAATGAAGCCATCCAACCATCTCCTCCTTTGTCGCCCCCTTCTTCTCCTGTGCTCAATTTGTCCCAGCCTCAGGGTCTTTTCCAGTGACCCACCTCTTTGCATCAGGTGGCCAAAGTATTGAAGCTTCAGCTTCAGCATCAGTGCTTCCAATGCATATTAAGAACTGATTTTTAGATGGATATGGTGCAGTTTTAATAAGCAAGGGATCAGGGACTGCAAGGTGAATTGATCTCTGCACCTACTCGCCATATTCTTAGTGTTTTATACAGAGACCTTAATGGGGTTGAATAACATACATAGTCCAGATGATTTCAGGAACACAGTACTCTCTCAAAGGTGTGTCCTTGAAGCAGCTCCTAGTGCAGGAACGATGTGCAGGCTATACATTCCAAAGACAGGGGAGGAGGCAAGTCGCCTATGTTTTCCTAAGACCAGCTATTAGGTCATCTGACAGTCACATCCTCTTGACGATCTCAATGATCTCCTCCAAAAGGGTCTTAGCAGAGAGTTTCCTTCAAATCTAGAGGCTTAGCAAATACCATGGTACCACCCCTGCTTGACAGCCAGGTGGGTTTTAAGAACGTGCAGAATGTGGAGCATATCCCAATGTCTTTAGAGCCATGTGGCTTTTCATTTCTACGATTGAGAGAGAGACATGTACACTGGGGACCCCCTTGGTATCTGCACTGTGATCATAGAGAGCAGCAGGAAGGAGACTGTTCCCCTGTGGAAGGATTGATTTGTGTGATTCCCTGGTAGTTCAGATAGTAAAGAGTCTGTCTGCAATGTGGGAGACCTGGGTTCAATCCCTGGGTTGAGAAGATCCTCTGGAGGAGGGCAGTTCTTTGTAGATCTGAGTTTGAGTCCCTCTAGTTCATTTATTTAGACCGAAAGTTGACATACTTTTTCTTTAAAGAGTCAGATCGTATGTATTTTTGATCTTGTGGAACACATGGTCTCTTTTACAACTGCAGTTGATCCTTGAACAACACATATTTGAACTGCAGTCATCCACTGAACAGGCATTTTTCTTTTTTTTTTTTAATCAAAATAACACAATACTACATAATCTATAGTTTGATTGATGTGGAACTGTGGATATGGAGGAACTATGTTTACAGGGGGCCAGCTATATGTTTTATGTGAATTGTTGATGGCAGAGAATGTCAGCACCCCAACCCCTGCGTTATTCAATGGTCAACTGTACTCACCTCCACACACAAGCAGTGATAGAAAATATGTAAAGGAACAGACATAGCTGTGTTTCACTAGTTATTTACAAAATCAGTGGCAGGATAGATATGACCAGCAGGTTGCAATTCTCTGACTTACGATATACAGCATAAAAGTCAGATTTTCTGCATGATGAGAGAGAGAGTATAGAACTGTAGATGGAAGGTTAACTTCTTTTCCACATCCTAATCAAAATCTGAATTTTGACCTCAAACTACCACGTTCCTGCACTTCCTGGCCTCTCTAGGGTTCTACAAGTGAATTTGTTTACTTTCTATCAGTTTATGCCTGTGTAGGAATTGAAATATTCTCAAAAGTTCTTGGAATTTATTTGCTCTGAAAAGTCAGTAATTTCTCATACACCTGTTTTCAGTCTTTGCAAAAGACAAAGAATAAAAAACAGACCACTTTTATTGACACTTTTTATTTTATGTTTAGCCTTTACCCTTTTGAGCTTGCACTTTATACCTGAGCTGTATTTTATTAGAGTAATCAGAAAGAAGTAGAAGGAAAGGCATGTCTTTAGCTGCTTGTCTTCTGCCAGAAGCTGACCTCCTTCTCGTTAATCCAGTTTTCTCCTGGTTAGCTTCTCCAAATTTTAATTTTAGTATAGTAATGATTATTTAATGATAATTTAATCCTTTTATGAAGCACTCTTTTTTCCCAGTGAAATTGTATTGAGTATATGGTGAGCATGACAGTTTGCAACTATATATTTGTTGTAACTGAATCATGTGCGTTGACATTGCCTCTTATCCACAAGTTTGTCTTAATCTTTTCTTCTTTTAGAATGGAATTAATATATGTAACAAGAATAATAACTAGAGCTTGAGGCCTGCGTGTTTTTTTCTACTTAGTTAAAAAAATAAGTTATTATAGCTACAGTAGATTTTACAAAGGCATGTGTTAATAATCAAACCAATTTGATTCTATTTAATAACTACTATTGTAATTAAAATGGACTGTTCAAATATAATTAATTCTTTTGGTATCAGTTATACTATGTTTTTTCAAATTAATTTTTAAAATAAAATATTTCAGATAGTTGACCTTCATCTGGATATAATCTAAGTTTATACAGTGAAGGTTGTGTATTAATTTATTAATTTTGTATAACAATCAGTTGCTTAATCTTTCAGTATCTTTACATTTTATCATTTTGCCAATAGGCCTTCTACCTCCAAAGACTATTAAAGAGAAACTGAGACTGCTCTATTTTTTTTTTAGCTTCCCTTTAGTAAGAACAGTGGGATGATATTTTAGGATATGAACCAGTGCCAAAATTTAACTCTCCATAGTTATTTGTTTCATCTTCAAGTTTTCTTTTAATTTTTTAGCAAAAAGATCAATTGTATAAATTAAGCTTAATCCAATCCATTTCCCATCTTGACTGCTGTAAACTAGGGTGGCATAGTGTGTCTGCTGCTGCTGCTAAGTTGCTTTAGTCGTAGTGTATCTAGCTATATTCTATCCATTTTATTCAGCTATATGGGGAGAAAACCTTACATTAAGGTATATTTATGATCGAAAAGGAACTTTTCCATCTCAGCAAGCTGTAGGGGCTGATAAGTGTTTCAGCTACTCACCCATAAACCACTGTGCAGTGACAAGTTTTCTCTCACTGAGATATTCTGCAGCATTCTGCACAGAAGCCAGTACACTGTGGAAAGACCTGAGAAACGGTAAGCTCAGTCATGAGACCAATTCCTTTCATGGTAAGAATCTGAATAGAAGGCCTAAGTCTAAAATCATTGAATTTTTATCTTGGCAGCACACACATACATCGATGGATGATTTATAAACCTGCAATACAAACTAGACATTATACTGTATTCTTATATTTCTTATGAAGAGCCTGGGGCCCAGTAAATCTCCTGAGTTATTATACACATTTGTAAGAAATATGTTCTTTGTTTTCTGTTAAACTAAGCCTAGGGTGTAGGCAGAAGATAAGTGTATCCTATACAATATACTCCCAACCAAAGAGGTAATCATAGAGAAAAATATTATGGTAATTGGTTCACTCTCTAAGTTTCAGAGATTTTACCACTGTCCACATATCCTATCAAGCAGAAATGGTTGAACTTATGGAAAGGTGGATTGGCCTACTAAAGGCTCTATTAATACGCTTACTGATGGTGGAGGAATGTTGTACAAATTTCAGTATATGCTTTGAGCCAGCAGCCAGTAAATAGCTTTCTTTCTCCTCTTAGTGTAAAGTGTGATTTCAGGAACTAAGCGTGAATGTGGGATTGGCTCTCTGTTGATTCTATTAATTACCAGTGTGTTCTTTGTTGTGCCCAGCTGTGCATGGAATGTCCCCTTGGTATCACTAATTTTCCTGAAGAGATCTCTAGTTTTTCCCATTCTATTGTTTTCCTTTATTTCTTTGAACTGATCATGGAGGTTTTCTTATCTCTCCTTGCTATTCTTTGAAACTCTACATTCAGATGGGTATCCATTTCCCTTTCTCCTTTACCTGTCACTTCTCTTCTTTCCTCAGCTATTTGTAAGGCCTCCTCAGACAACCATTTTGCCTTTTTGCAATTCTTTTTCTTGAGGATGGCTTTGATCACCACCTTCTATACAATATTATGAACCTCCGTCTATAGATCTGGCACTCCATCAGATCTAATCCCTTGAATCTATTTGTCACTTCCACCATAATAAGAGATTTGATTTAGGTAATTCCTGAATGGCCTAGTGTTTTTCCCTACTTTCTTCCATTTAAGTCTGAATTTGGTTATAAGAAGTTTATAGTCTAAGACATAGTCAGCTCCAGGTCTTGTTTTTGCTAATAGAAGCAGAAGGTATTAAGATGAGGTGGCAGGAATACACAGAAGACCTATTAAAAAAAAAAAAAAGGTTGTAATGACCTGGACAACTGTGATCACTCACCTAGAGTCACACATCCTGAAATGTGAAGTCAAGTGGGCCTTGGGAAGCACTACTACTGACAAAGCTAGTGGAGGTGATAGAATTCAGCTAAGTTATTTCAAATCCTAAAAGACAATGCTATGAAAGTGCTGCATTCAGTACATCAGCAAATTTGGAAAACTCAGCAGTGGCCACAGGACTGGAAAAGATCAGTTTTCATTCCAATCCCAAAGAAAGGCAATGCCAGAGAATGTTCAAATGACTGCAAAATTGCAGTCATTTCACATATTAGCAGAGTAATGCTCAAAATCCTTCAAACTTGGTTTCAATCGTATGTGAACTGAGAACTTCCAAATCTTCAAGCCGGATTTAGAAAAGGCACAGGAACCAGAGATCAAACTGCCAACATCTGCTGGATCATATAAGAAGGAAGGAGATTCCAGAAAAACATCTACTTTTCTTTCATTGACCACACTAAAGCCTTTGACTGTTTGGATCACAACAAACTGTGGAAAATTCTTAAGGAGACAGGACTACTAGACCACCTTACCAGCCTCCTGAAAAACCTGTATTCAGGTCAAGAAGCAATGGTTAGAACCAGATATTCAACAGACAGTTTCAAAATTGAGAAAGGAGTGTGTCAAGGCTGTATATTTTCACCCTGCTTATTTAACTTATATGCAGAGGACATAATGCGAAATGCTGGACTGAGGAAGCTCAAACTGGAATAAAGCTTCCAGGGAAAAAAATGAAGTGGAACTAAAGAGCCTTTTGATGAAGTCGAAAGATGAAAGTGAAAAAGTTGACTTAAAACTCAGCATTCAAAAAAAGAAGATCATGACATCTGGTCCCATCACTTCATGGCATAGAGATGAGGTTAAAGGAAAAAATGACAGACTATTTTGGGGGGCTCTAAGATCACTCCTGTAGGCGACTGTAGCCTTGAAATTAAAAGACACTTGCTCCTTTGAAGAAAAGCTATGACAAACCTAGATACCGTATTAAAATGGATAAACATCATTTTGCCGACCATGATCCATATAGTCAAAGCTATGGATTTCCAGTAGTCATGTATGGATGTGAGAGCTGGACCATAAGGAAGGCTGAGTGCCAAAGAATTGATGCTTTCAAACTGTAGTGCTAGAGAAGACTCTTGAGAGACCCTTGGAAAGCAGGGAGATCAAACCAGTCAATCCTAAAGGAAGTCAACCTTGAATATTCACTGGTTGGACTGATGCTCCAATATGGACACCTGATGTGAAGTTCTGACTCATTGGAAAAGACTCTGAAGCTGGGAAAGATTGAGTGCAGGAGGAGAAGGGGAAGACAGAGCATGAGGTGGTTGGATGACATTGCTGATTCAATGGATATGAGTTTGAGCAACCTCCGGGAGATGGTGAAGGACAGGGAAGCCTGGCATGTTACAGTCGGTGGGGTCACAAAGAGTCGGACATACTGAGCAACTAAACAACAATAATCACCAATGTTACTTTCCAACTTTACAGGGTTAAATACTATCAGTCTAAAAATTTTAGTTTATAAAGAATAATATATTCATTTATATGAACAATGTTTCACCAGACTCAATGCTGAGACTACTAACTGATTCCTTATATACTGAACTAATACAGAGATACACTGTATTCTAGCACTCCTGTCAGTGATTACCCTTCTGCTACTTAGGTTAGTTTATTTTAAAGTGTGTCCTCAAGGCTTCCCTGGTGGCTCAGTGAAGATTCAGTAAAGAATCTGCCTGCAATGCAGGAGATGTGGGTTCAGTCCCTGAGTTGCGAATGTCTCCTGGAGAAGAAAATGGCAACCCACTCCAGTATTCTTGCCTGGGAAATCCCATGTGTAGAGGAGCCTGGTGGTCTACAATCCATGGACTATAGTCAGACAGTTGCAAGAGTTGGACATGTATGGTAACTAAACTACCACCACCAAAGTTTATCTTCATTTACTCCCCTTCCCTGGTCTCTTTAAATCCCCATTTTTCACTCTGCTCTGAGATCCTGAATGGTATAAACCACAACAGTCTCTGATTTCAGTTTGGTTTAAGCCTGCACTGGAGCAGCTGTGAAGAGATACCCTACATCCAAAGGCAGAGAAGCCCCAGCAAGACTGTAGGAGGGGCAAAATCACATTTAGAATAAAACCCAATACCCACCAGAAAGGCTTAAATATACCTGTGCACACCAGGACCCAGAGACCCCGCAGGAACTGAGACAGAACTGTGTTTGGGTATCTCTTGAGGAGGGAGCAGAGGTTCTGGGTGCAGCAGACCTGGGTATGGCATAAGCCCTCTTGGAGGAGGTCACCATTAACCCCACCACAGAGCTGCCAGAACTTACACAGGACAGGGGAAACAGACTCTGGGAGGGCACAAACAGAACCTTGTGCACACCAGGACCAAGGAGAAAGGAGTAGTGACCCCACAAGAGACTGACCCAGACTTGCCTATGAGTGTCCAGGAGTCTCTGGTAGAGGCATCGCTGGGTGGTGCCCTCTGTAGGGTTGGGGGCATTGAGTGTTGCAGTGTATGCATGGGACCTTTTGAAGGAGGTCAATCATTATCTTCATTACCTCCACCATAGTTTGGCCTCAGGTCAGATAACAGGGAGGGAACACAGCCCACCAACAGAAAATTGGATTAAAGATTTACTGAGCATGGCCCTGCCCTTCAGAACAAGACCCAGCTTCCCCCACAGTCAGTACCATCAGAAAGCTTCCATAAGTACCTTATCCTATTTCATCAGAGGGCAGACAGTCTCAAAATCACAAGAAACTAACCAATCTGAACACATGGACCACAACCTTGTCAGACTCAATGAAACTATGAGCCATGCCATGTAGGGCCACCCAAGATGAATGGGTCGTGATGGAGAGTTCTGGCAAAACGTGGTCCACTGGAGAAGGGAATGGCAAATCACTTCAGTATTCTTGCCTTGAAAACCCTATGAACAGTATGAAAGGCAAAAAGATAGGACACTAAGAGATGAACTCCCCAGGTCGATAGGTGCCCAGTATGCTACTCGAGATCAGTGGAGAAAGAACTCCAGAAAGAATGAAGAGAGAGAGCCAAAGCAAAAACAACACCCAGTTGCAGATGTGACTGGTGACAGAAGCAAAGTCCAATGCTATAAAGAGCAACATTGCATAGGAACCTGGAATGTTAGGTACATGAATCACAGAAAGTGGTCAAACAGGAGATGACAATAGTGAACGTCAACATTTTAGGAATCAGCGAACTAAAATGGACTAGAATGGGTGAATTTAACTCAAATGAGCATTCTATCTACTACTGTGGGCAAGAATCCCTTAGAAGAAATGGAGTAGCCATCATAGTCAACAAAAGAGTCAGAAATGCAGTACTTGGATGCAATCTCAAAAATGACAGAATGGTCTCTGTTTCCAAGGTGAACCATTTAATATCACAGTAATCCAAGTCTATACCCCGACCAATAATGGTTAAGCTGAAATTGAATGGTTCTATGAAGACTTACAAGACCTTCTGGAACTAATACCCCCCAAAAATGTCCTTTTCATTATAGGGGACTGGAATGCAAAAGTAGGAAGTCAAGAAACACCTGGTGAAACAAGCAAATTTGGCCTTGGAGTACAGAATGAAGCAGAGCAAAGACTAACAGAGTTCTGCCAAGAGAATTCATTGGTCATAGCAAACGCCCTCTTCCAACAACACAAGAGAAGACTCTACACAGGGACATCACCAGATGGTCAATACTGAAATCAAAATGACTATATTCTTTGTAGCCAAAGATGGAGACGCTCCATACAGTCAGCAAAAACAGGACTGGGAGCTGATGATGGCTCAGATCATGAACTCCTTATTGCCAAATCAAACATAAAGTGTGGAAAACCATTCAGGTAAGACCTAAATCAAACCCTTACAATTATACAGTGGAAATGAGAAATAGATTCAAAGGATTAGATCTGATAGATAGAGTGCCTGAGAACTATGCACAGAAGTTCATGACACTGTACAGGAGGCAGTGATAAAGACCATTGCCAAGGAAAAGAAATACAAAAAGGCAAAATGGTTGTCTGAGGAGGCCTTACAAACACCTATCAAAAGAGAAGTGAAAGACAGAGAGGAAAAGGAAAGATATACCCATTTGAATGCAGAGTTCCAAAGAATAGCAAGGAGAGATAAACGCATTCCTCAGAGATCAATGCAAAGAAATAGAGGAAAATAATACCATGGAAAAGGCCAGAGATCTCTTCAAGAAAATTAGAGATACCAAGGGATCTTTTCATGCAAAGATGGGCACAGTAAAGGACAAAAATGGTTTGGACATAAGAGAAACAGAAGATATTAAGAAGAGGTGGCAAGAATACACAGAAAAAACTGTACAAAAAAGATATTCATGACCCAGTTAATCATGATGGCATGATCATTCACCTAGAGCCAGACATCATGGAATGCAAAGTACAGTGGGCCTTAGGAAGCTAAGGATTACTGTATGGCTAAGAATTAACTGAACAAGAATTTAAATAAAGCCTCAGTAGAGGAAGACTATGAGAAGTGTAGCATTGAAAGAAAAAGCACCTCATATATGAGAATGGCACGGATTTTGATGTTACAGGAATATTTTAGAGTGGTAAGAGAGAATGCTGGGCCAAGGTCATGTAGAGCTGTGTTGCCACTTTAAAGCTCTTAGACTTTGTCCTGTATATGATGTGAAACTAAAGCTGGAAGTTTTCCAGCTGGAATGGAATAGATGGATTCAAGGCTCATGAATTAAAAACATCATCCTAGGTTTTTGTTATAAGTGTGTCAGCAAATTATATCTTGCTATTGGTATATATTTGTTTTATATATAAAAAAATCACTATTCACAGGACATGGTTGTCCCTTAAAATAGTGCAGATTAATTTATCTATGAGTAAAAGTCTCCTTCCCTATCGGTGCTATAAATTAGGAATTGACTGTAGTCACGAAATATGATGGCAGCACTTAGACTTTTCATTGGCTAATTAAATTTAAGTTCTATTTTTGAACCTTTGCTCTAGTTGGCCATTCATCACAATTACAGCAAAACATTCAGAAAGAAAACAATTCTAACTTGAAAGGTCTCACAGGAGACTCAGTTATACTTCTAGACATTCAATCTAATTTGGTACATGAAGTCATTTTGAAGACTTTCTTAATCACTTAAATATTTATATGTCACAAACAAGCATTATTCTTTGATTTTTCTCCTTTTCACTCACGGATACAAAAACATTCTGTTTTCCACAGAATATCTAAGAGGTAAAGTAAAATCTCCTTAAGACTCTATTTTTTTTTTTTTTTTTGCTGAAAATTTGTACATGAGTGAGTAGAAACACATCATTGACTTTTCTATTAATTTTTTAAAGTTGAATAAACCCATAGGTTTTTAAGGAAAAATATTTAAAATATTGATATTAACCCCCCCACCCCAAATAAATTTCTATACTAAGGCTTATTTAAAAGTCACTAGCTATTCTTATCTTGTTATCTGAAAAATGATCTATGAATGTTTCATAAATAATATGTAGTTTAGTTTTACTACTTAGCTGTATTCATAAAATTTCATTTCCAAAGGAAATACATAACTCAGTATTTATGCAGATTCATACTGATCCATTTTATTAGTTCGAGATGTTAAAATTAAATTTTACTTAGTTTTCTATAATAACTATATATAGCTCATTAAATCTGTTTATTTAGATAGCCAATTCAGGTTGTTAGCAGAAAGCATATGGGAGGTAGTTGACACCTAATATCATGTGTGAGAGGTTGTTAATTAACTCGTGTCAAAAATCCAAATGTGGTTATAATATTTCAAGAATCTGGTGTTATATTCTCCTTGGAATCAATACATGCATTAACTTCGTAAAAAATAATTGCATTCTGTAGATTGAAAGGTTGAAACAAAAATAACCCATATGAGAATATTTTCAGGGTAAGCATTGTAATTCTTCTGTTTGACAACGTAAAGATTTAGGCCAAAATTTGGCCCCCAATTTGCTAATGTTTCTCACTATAATTTACAGCTCTGTCTAGGCCAGTGAGTTGAATAGGTAGATGTCAATCTGTCTAATAAAACGGAGTCATCATTAAGAACACTGTTACGTTAGGAACACTATTTTCAGAATTAAATTTTCTAAACTCTTTTGGCATGTATTACTTTTCTTGGAAGCAGGCAAAAAGCGGTTACATATTAACATGAGAGTGAAAGTGGAAGTCAAAAATGAAGAGAACAATCATTAGAAATGAGGTAGCTGAATGAAAAACCAGGGTTTAAGCTGTCAATTCATCAGATTTCCCTTGGTAGTCATGGAGTTTAAAGTTTGACCTTCAGTGGAAGTAGATGTTCTTACAAACTGTTCCAAATTGAGAGTTAAAATCTGAGATCACATTAGAAAATAGTTCATTATACTGTTTCTGTGTTTATTAGAAACATACACATTAACTAGCAATATCTAAAATAACCTAGTTACATGAGCAACTAACTACAATACTATGTAATTTTGTTTTATGAGTAAAATAAAGGACCAAAATTGATATAAGGAGAAACACAAATCAAACTTAAGATTTTGTTGTTGTTTTTGTTGTTGTTGTTTCTGTTTTAGTGTGTTTCCTTTTCTTTTCTTTTGGGATTCTGATTCCCTGACCTGGGTAGCACCTGTGCCCTCTACATTGAAGTGCAGAGACTTCACCACTGGATCACCAAGGAAGCTCCCTCAAACTTTAGATTTGTTTTTGTATGGAGTAATACTATGACTTCCTTTGCCTTCCAATCACAGTTCAGTATCATCTTTAACTAAATAAGGAAAATGTTTGAATTTCTACAAATACTTTCTACAGCTGAGTCAAACTACCTCCTCAGTAGTTTACTTGTTTATGTGTATCCTAGTGAATTTCATATCACTTAAAGATTATCCTTAGAAGACTGTCTCTAAATTTTATTGAAATAACTCCATTTGGCGGGATAGGCTCTTCCTCTTCCTGAAAGTGCTATATATTCAAATATTTATCAATATGAATATTTATATTCAAAACTATTTAATGTGCCTCTAATGAGTAGAGTGAAATATAAGATGCTATTTCTTCCATATCTTTGATCTATCATAGTCATATGTGTGTGTGTGTGCTCAGTTGTTAAATCATATCTGACTCTTTGTGACCCCATGGACTGTAGCCCACCGGGATCCTCTGTCCAATAGTCAGATATAGCAGTTTTGAAATCTAAAGATGTAGAAAGAGCAGTTTAAGAGGTGCAGACTGGTTAATTAGATGTCCATATCACTGTGTTTTGCACATCTTTAACTCTTTTTGTCAAGATCTTAGAAATCTCACTATGAAGCTATGTCACTGATGGGATTTCTAGTAAATGGCCAATCCAACCTGTGTGTTAGCACTCTTTGCTCAGGGAGAAGCATTGCCTTACGATGCTCTCTTTACTCAATATGCCAGCAAATTTGGAAAACTCAGCAGTGGCCACAGGACTGGAAAAAGTCAGTTTTCATTCCAATTCCAAAGAAAGGCAATGCCAAAGAATGCTCAAACTACCGCACAATTGCACTCATCTCACATGCTAGTAAAGTAATGCGCAAAATTCNTCCCGTTACTGTCTCCTTTGTCCCCACTTTCCGGAAAGTCCAGAGTCGGAACCATATAGCGTGTAGCCTTTTCAGACTGGCCTCTTTCACTCAGAGGTGTGCGTTTGTGGTTTGTCCATGACTTTTTATTAGCTGGAAGCCATTTCATTTTCATCACCGAATAACGTTCCATGTGTGGACACACTGTAGTTTATTCATCTACCCCCTTGAAAGACATTTTCGCTGCTTCCGGTTTGGGTCAGTTGTGAATAAAACTGCTATAAACGTTGTGTGCAGGGTTTTGTGTGGACATGAGTTTTCAACGAATTGAGTAAAAAAGTTTTCAACAATTGGATAAATACCTAGGAGTGCAACTGGTGAATTATATAGTGAGATTATGTGTGACTCACTATAGAATTCAGAAACTAACGTCTTCCAAAGTGACTGTGCCGTTTTGAATCCCCACCATCAATGAACGAAAGCTCCTGTTGCTTCAGGTCCTCGTCTGCATTCGATACTGTCAGAATTTTAAATCCTAGCCCTGTTATTGGTGTCTAGTTATTTTATTTTCAATTGTACAAAAAAGATCTTCACGACCCAGATATTCCTGATGGTGTGATCACTAATCTAGACCCAGACATCTTGGAATGTGAAGTCAAGTGGGCCTTAGAAAGCATCACTACAAACAAAGCTAGTGGAGATGATGGAATTCCAGTTGAGCTCTTTCAAATCCTGAAAGATGATGCTGTGAGATTGCTGCACTCAAAATGCCAGCAAATTTGGAAAACTCAGCAGTGGCCACAGGACTGGAAAAAGTCAGTTTTCATTCCAATTCCAAAGAAAGGCAATGCCAAAGAATGCTCAAACTACCTCACAATTGCACTCATCTCACATGCTAGTAAAGTAATACTCAAAATTCT
>SJYV01017254.1:1509834-1540043 GCA_006410875.1 Neotragus pygmaeus
TTTTTTTTTTTTTTCTGGAGTTATCTTGCTTTTTCTATGATCCAGAAGATTTTGACAACTTGATCTCTGGTTACGTTGCCTTTTCTAAATCCAGCTTGATCATCTGGAAGTTCTTGATTCATATCCTGTTGAAGCTTAGCTTGGAGAATTGTGAGCATTGCTTTAGTAGCATGTGAAATGAGTGCATCTGTGCAGTAGCTTGAACATTTTTTGACACTGCCTTTCGTTGAGATTAAAATGAAAACTGACATTTTCCAGTCTTGTGGCCACGGCTGGGTTTTCCAAATTGCTTTCATGTTGATTGCAGCATTTTCGCAGCATCATCTTTTAGGATTTGAAACAGTTCAACTGAAATTCCATCACTTCCTCTAGCTTTGTTTGTAGAGATGCTTCCCAAGGCCCACTTGACTTCACATTCCAGGATGCCTGGCTCTAGCTGAGTGTGAGTGATCACACCATTGTGATTATCTGGGTTGTGAAGATATTTTTGGTACAGTTCTTCTGTGTATTCTTGCCACCTCTTAATATCTTCTGTTCCTGTTAGGTCTATACAATTTCTTTCCTTTATTGAGCCCAGCTTTGCATGAGATATTCGCTTGGTATCTCTAATTTTCTTGAAGACGTCTCTAGTCTTTCCCATTCTATTGTTTTCCTCTCTTTCTTTGCATTGATCACTTACAAAGGCTTTCTTATCTCTTCTTGCTATTATATGGAACTCTGCATTCAGACAGGTATATCTTTCCTTTTCTCCTTTGCCTTTCACTTCTCTTCTTTTCTCAGCTATTTTTAAAGCCTCCTCAGACAACCATCTTGTGTTTTTCTTGGGGCTGGTTTTGATCACTGCCTCCCGCACAATGTTAAGAATCTCTGTCCATAGCTTTTCAGGCACTCTGTCTATAAGATTGTATCCCTTGAATCTCTTTGTCCCTTCCATTGTATAATCATAAGGGATTTGATTTAGGTCATAGCTGAATGACCTAGTTGTTTTCTCTACTTTCTTCAATTTAAATCTGAATTTTGCATTAAAGAGTTCATTATTTGAGCCACAGTCAGCTCCCAGTCTCTCTGACTGTTTACAGCTTCTCCAACTAATGCAGTCGAAATAGCCTTAAAGAGGCTGAGAATGACTGGACCTTTATTTTTTAAGTTTAAATTAATTTTACTGGAATATAATTGCTTTACAATGTTATGTTCATTTCTGCTGTACAGCAAAATGAATCACCCATACATATACATATATCGTCTCCCTTTGGACTTCCTTCACATTTAGGTCACCACAGAGCACTGAGTAGATTTCCCCATACTATACAGAACATTCTCATTACTTATCTATGTTATACATAGTATTGGTAATGTATATGTGTCAATGTCAATCTTCCAATTCATTCTGCCCCTTTCTTGCCTTTGGTATCCATACATTTATTTTCTAAATCTGTGTCTCTACTTTTGTTTTGCAAATAATAAGATTATGCCATTTTTCCATATTTCACATGCAAGGATAAATATATGTTATTTGTTTTCTCCTTCTGACTTACTTCACTCAGTTTGACACTTGCTAGGTCCACATTTACTTGGTTTGACACTTGCTAGATCCATCTATGTCTGTACAAATGACCAATTTCATTCCTTTTTTATTCAAAAGCAGAGACATTACTTTGCCGACTAAGGTCTGTCTAGTCAAGGCTAAGGTTTTTCCTGTGGTCATGTATGGATGTGAGAGTTGGACTGTGAAGAAGGCTGAGCACTGAAGAATTGATGCTTTCGAACTGTGGTGTTGGAGACTTTTGATAGTCCATTGGACTGCAAGGAGATCCAACCAGTCCATTCTGAAGGAGATCAGTCCTGGGGTTTCCTTGGAAGGAATGATGCTAAAGCTGAAACTCCAGTACTTTGGCCACCTCATGGAACGAGTTGACTCACTGGAAAAGACTCTGATGCTGGGAGGGATTGGGGGCAGGAGGAAAAGGGGATGACCGAGGATGAGATGGCTGGATGGCGTCACCGACTCGATGGACATGAGTCTGAGTGAACTCCGAGAGATGGTGATGAACAGGGAGGCCTGGCGTGCTGCGATTCATGGGGTCACAAAGAGTCGGACACGACTGAGCGACTGAACTGAACTGAACTGAGCAACTATGATGTTGAGTATCTTTGCAGATGCTCACTTGACATCTGTATATCCTCTTTGGTAAGGCGTCTGTTTAGATCTATTGCCCATGTTAAAATGGTAATTTGTTTTCTTACTGTTGAGTCTTAAGAGTTCCTTATATCATTAGATACAATCCTGTGTTGAATATGTGTTTTGGAAATATTCTCTCCTACTCGATGGCTTATCTTTCATTGTCTTAATGGTGTATTTAGCAGAGCAGAGTTTTAAAATTTTAATAAAATCCAGCTAATCAATTTTTCTCTTTCAGGGGTTGCACAGGGGTGTATCTAAAACATCATCCCCAAATTAAAGTTCATTAGATTTTCTCTTACGTTATCTTCTGGAAGCTTTATAATTTTGGTCTATAAGATGGCTCAGATGGTAAAGAAAGTGAAAGTGAAAGTGAAGCCGCTCAGTTGTGTCCAACTCTTTTCGTCCCCATGGACTGTAGCCTACCAGGCTCCTCCGTCCATGGGATTCTCCAGGCAGGAGTACTGGAGTGGGTTGCCATTTCCTTCTCCAGGGGATCTTCCCAACCCAGGGATCGAACCTGGGTCTCCTGCATTCCAGGCAGATGCTTTAGCCTCTGAGCCACCAATTCAGGAGACACAGATTCAATACCTAGGTTGGGAAGATCCCCTGAAGAAGGTAATGGCAACCACTCCAGTATTCTTGCCTGGGAAATCCCATGAACAGAGAAGCCTGGAGGGTTACAGTCCAGGGAGTCACAAAGAGTTGGACACGACTGAGCATACATATGATAAAATTTTAGTTAATTCTTATAAAAAGTATAAGGTCTGTGTCTAGTTATGTCTTGCTCATAGATGTCCACTTGTTCCAGAAAGTTTGTGGAGAAGAATTTCCACACATTTTCTGCACTGTGCTGCCTTTGCACATTTAACAAGAGTCAGTTGACTCTGTTTGTGTGGACCTATCTCTGCACTCTATTCTGCTCCACTGAGAGGTCTGTCTCATCTTTTGCCGATACCAGACTGTCTTCATCACCGTAGCTGATCGAGGCGTATGGCATCAGTCCCCCAACCTTGTCATTCTTTTCCGTGTAACGTTGGCTGTTCCGGATTCTTGCCTTTTCATATAAACTTTCAATATCTACAACATGACTTACTGGGATTTTAATTGGGATTGCATTGAATCTACAGGTCATGTTGTGAAAAAATGACATCTTAAAAATATTGAGACCCTACCAGTGAACATGCAGTATCTGTCCCTTTATTTGGATCTTTGATTTCACTCACCAAAGTTTTGTAGTCTTCCTTTTGTAAAGCCTGCACATATTTTTAAAATTTAGATTTATACCTGAATATTTGATTTTCTAGGATGCAGATGTAAATGGTATCCTGCTTTGTCAAATCTCCATTGTTCATTGCTAGTATGTAGACAGCAATGGACTTCTGTATATTAAACTTGTTTTCTGCAACTTTGTTATAATTCCATATGCATTCTGGGTATTTTCTGTTTTTTGATTTGTTAATTTGGTTTTCGTACATAGACAGTCTTCTCAACTGTGAAAAAAGATAGTTTTATTCCTTCCTTCTCGATCTGTGTGTTTCATTTCTTGACTTATTTGATTATCCTGGATTCCTAGTACAAAGTTGAATAGGAGTGATGAGAGACGGCAGCACTGCCGTGTTTCTGATCTAAAGGGGAAAGCATCTGGTTTCTCACAATTAGGTATGATGTTAGTGGTGCATTTTTGGTAAATAATCTTGATCAAGTTGAGAAAATTCCCCTCTGTTCCCAGTTTGTTGAGAATTTTAATTATGAATTGGTGTTGGGTCAAGTGCTTTTCTGCATCAGTTGATCAGGTATTACATTTCTTTCTTAGCTTGTAGATTTCATAAATTACATTAATTTATTTAAAAAATACTGAAGCAGCTTTGCACATCTGGAATGAATCCCACTTGATAGTAGGGTGTAATTGTTTTTTGGTGTATAATTTATCATTGAATTTGCTAATATTTTGTTGAGAATTTTTGCATTTATTTTCATGAGAGATATTGATCTGTGATTTTCTTTTCTTTTTATGTCTTTATCTGCTTTTGGTTTTATTAGGTTAATGCTGGCCTCAGAATGTGTTAGGAAGCATTCTCTCTGTTTTTATTTTCTGGAAAGGATTATAGAGAATTGATACCATTTCTTCCTTAACTGTTGGGTACAATTCACCAGTGGCGTTGCCCAGCTTTCCCCCTTAAATGCCGGGCACGGTCCACCAGTGGCGCCACCTGGGCCTGGGCTGCTGCTTTGACAGCGAGTGCAGTTGTTCAGTCGTGTCCTGCTCTGCAACCTCGTGAACTTTACCCGCCACGTAGCCCCCATGTCCGTGGAATTCTCTAGTCAAGAATCCTGGAGTTGATTGCCACGCCCTTCTGCAGGGTATCTTCCCAATCCAGGGATTGAACCTGGGCCTCCCGCATTTCAGGGGGTTATTGTTTGGAAGGTTATTAATTATTGATTCAATTTCTTTAACAGATATGGCCTATTTAATTTATCTATTTGTAGGAGTTTTGGCAGTCTGTGTCTTTCAGGAAATTGGTTCATTTCATCCAAGTTATCAAATTTGTGGACATAGAATTGTTTATAGTATTCTTTTATTACCTCCTAGTGTCTGTGGAAACTGTAGTGATGGCCCCTCTTTAATTTCTCATTACAGTAATCCCCTTTTTATTTCTGGCTTACATTCCTAGAAGTTTATCTATCTTATTCATTTTTTTTCTCTCAAATAAACAGCTTTTGGTTTCTTTTTTTTCATTGATTTTATTGATTTCTGTTCTAGTTTATTATCATTTCTTTGATTTGGTTTTCTTTTGGTTTATATTACCTTTTTTCCTCTCGTTTCCTAAATAGGAAGTTTAGGTTACTGATTTTAGATCTTTCTTTTTTTCCTAATATACACATTTATGTGTATAGAGTTCCCTCTAAGCAGTGCTTTCGCTGCATTCCACAAGTTTTGGTAAGCTGTATTTTCGCTTTAATTTAGTCAAAATTCTTTTCTTATAATTTCTTTGAAACTGATTCTTTGATTCCTGCTCAAGTGGTCTTGAATTAAACTACATGTATCAATGCTCCATGATATTGCTCTTAAGCAAACCCAGAAGGTAGAGATTCAAACCCAATTCAACCTGGGCCACACGTGGGGAGGCTGGGCCTCAGACACCTCTGCACGTGTGTGTGTGTGTGTGTGTGTGTGTGTGTGTGTGTGTGTGTGTGTAGGGGTGGCCCTGCCCTCTAGGCATCATCACCTCTAACTATCGCTAGGTAACCCCATTTCCAACGACGTCCTCTCACTGGACCCGAGGTTATCCTGGGTGGGGGACAGACTCTTGTCATTATGCCCAGAGACAGTGGTCAGAATTCTACCTACCAGGCTGGCGAGACAGCGCAGCCCAAGGTCAGCACCCGCGTGGGTCACGATGGACAGCAGACGGCCAGCTTGAGCCGGTCTTGGCTGAGGGGAGAAGCACCTCCTGCCCTGCTTGAGCTGATGCCAGCGCCAGGCCTTCTGAGACGCAACCTGCACCCCAACCCCACCCGGGACTCGTGAGGTCTGAGTCCGCGCGCAGGGAGTACGGAGGGGTCCAGCCCCTTGATCGCCTTACCCTGCAAGTGGAACAAGTGTGGGACACGGTGGGCGGCGCCGGCCCCGTCGGCACCTCCGACCTGTGCCGGTGTGAGCTTGGCCGAGGCTGCGACTGCGGGGCGGGCTGGCAGCTGGGCGCCCTCGCCCCGTGTGTTCCGGCGGCGCGGCCGGGCTGCGGGCCGAGTGTGAGGCGGGGCGGTTGCTGCGGCCATCGTGGGTGCCACAGGAGGGGCTCCGGGGTAGGCCTGGGGAAACTGAGGTCCGGGTGACAGGTGTCCCGCTTTAGGCTCCCGGGGGCGGCCCGGCCCTCCCTCCCGGTGTACCCCCGGCTCACTGGGGGGAAGGCTCCTGCTCGGCGGGCGGTGCCCTCCCGCACCCTCGGCGCCGGGCCCCTCTGAAGTCAGCAGCTCTCGCCGCCGGGNGCTTTAGGACGTGTGAGCTTTCATGCCCGTGGCACATGGACTCAATAGTTGACACTTCCAGGCTCTAGAGCACAGGCTCAGTAGTTGTGCCTCATGGGCTTAGTTACTCTGAGACATGTGGTTTCCTGGATTAGGGATCATAGCTGTGTCTCCTGCACTGGCAGGCAGATTCTTTACCCCTGAACCATCAGGGACGCCCTTCAGTTTCAATCTTTTAAAATCAAAATTTTAAGTTCAAGCTATAATAATAATACATATGTTTCTATATATTTGACATACCACAATTACGTTTACAAACTAAAAATGATAGATTCTGATATGAATTTTTAGTTTTCTGTCATTTTACATAAATCATTTAAAACACTAACATAAGAGCAAGGAAATGGTATTTCTTCAGTTTGGATCTTCTGTGTTCTGCTCATTAACTTCTGAGAGTCCTGAGCAGTGTGTACATTATTCATACGTCTCTCGTTCGCTGTCTAATCACCAGGACTTGATAGAGAACCTGGAATATAGACTGCTCTTAGTAAATATAGTTGGGTGACAAATTCAAATTTGGAAGTGGGTATTACTTTTTATACTGAAAGTAGTATGGTCTCAGTTATTTTATCCATGATTATTCAAAATGTATTAAATAACTTGGTTTTTATAACTGATATTTCTAAGGAATTTTAGTTAATCTTTGTAAAATGCATGTCACTTCATACTCAGTATATAAGTTAGGATTGTATTTTCTATCTTTTTACAAGGAATGAAGTAAATGAGTTTAAATATGTAATTTTCTTTGGCTAGAGTTTGGCACTTTTTTTGATTTTTGCTTTTTACTAACTGCCTTTGAATTGAGCATGCTGGGTTCTATGTTTGTGCACAGTGAAGGAGTAGAGACTTGCTTTATTTACTTTGGTAAGAAAGAGGAAGTTCCTGAATAGGTTCTAAGCAGAAAATGGATTGACTGTTGGGTAGAAACATGGATCCTTTGAAACTTTTATTTTGCTCATTGAAGTCAACATTTTTGTTTTGCTTTTGATTTTCAGTGTAAAAATGGTTGCTTTATATTGAGCAAGTGATGTGTTAAATACACCAGTGATGGGCATTGTGTGTAGGATGAAGACTTACTCCCCAGGAAGAGGTTCTTATACTAACCAATCTTTTATGTCATGGCATCAGTTACCGATTCACTCTCTAACAGTCTTATCGTGCGGTACTCAGTGTCGCTGCTCATATTATAATCTTTTGGTTACTCTGTAATACTTCTATCTGCTTCAGATAAATTAGTCTGGATTCTATTTGGAGAAAAATATATTGGACTTCATGGAATCTCCAGCTCATTCCCATCTTGTCATTCTATGATTAATCATGCTGGTTACAAAGCCAATTGTCCTCTGGGGACAAATATAAAATTACTCTACAAATATATTTATGCCATGCATCTCTTTTTTTCCAGTGAATGTTTACTTTGTAAACTCAGTCTCGATATAGGTGTCTTTCAGAGATGCAAAGTAACCTATATACATTTGTTAGTGTTCTTAAAAGTACATCTATTCTTTATTCCTTTAATAATAGACATTAAATGGTACAACTAAGGTATTAAAAAAAAACCCTTCATTTTCTTCTATAAACAGAGCCCTCCATTCAGTCAATATATTTAGAATTGAACCCCATAATTTTAACCTTTATCTTTTATCTATCCTAATTGCTTTCAAAGAAAATGAGACTCCTGCTCTGACAATTGCTTTACAAAATTAACAAAACAAAACTTAGGCTTTGATTCTCTTTATGTAAATAAAAACAGAGATTAGTAACTTTAACTGATATGGCTCAGTTTGAAGGCATGGCTAATATGCTCTAAAATTACCATAGTTGGAGTTAAAGATAAATAATTCTACATAATTCTAAAAAGGAAATTATCATATATATGCTGATTTTCTAATATCTCTGTAGACAGTGTTTTGGTCTGTGAATGACAGAAATTTATCTTCCTACTGTAGTTTCAATATACTAGCTGTGTGACTACAAAAAGAATAATTTTTATAATACTCTATATTGCCTGGCATACATTTTTTATATTTTACTCCCATAACTGTAGCTGTTGCTATTGTTGCCAATTACTGAAGCTATTCTCTTCCACTGTAGTTACAATGATACAACAAGAAAGTGCTGAGATGCTGTATATTTTCTATTTTTGCAGTGGAGCAACTGTCACTAAGAGTAATGCCTATGAAATACAAAGTACAGTCAATGCTCTCAGTAAATCTATAATCCAGTCATGACACAAGTAAATATCTGTATGTCAAGTGACACAGGAAAAACCAACATAGAGATTAAGAGAAGAGAGTAGATCACTGTGAACCTGAAGAGTAAGATAATAATAGCTAACATTAAGGACTCTCTGTATATTTTCATGAGCTTCCCCTGGTGGCTCAACAGTAAAGAATCCACCTGCCAATGCAGGAGACGCCAGTTCAATCCCTGAGATGGGAAGATACCCTGAAGAAGGAAATGGCAACCCCGTCCAGTATTTTTGCCTGAGAAATCCTATGGACAGAGGAGCCCAGGAGGCTACAGTCCATGGGATCACAGAGAGTCAGACATGATCGAGTGACTAAACAACAACAACATATATTATCACACTGAAAGACTCAAAGGAATAAAGCTGAAATATGAGTTCTTAATTTACAGAAATGGAAATTGAAGCTTAGGAAGGCTAATTGTCTTGTCCAGAGTCACTCAGTTACTGAGTAAGATTTGAAAGACAGGTAGTCTAAATTAAGAGCTAATGTTCTTAATAATCACAAAATATACCTTTTTTTTTTTTTTTTTTTGCTTATATAACCAAAGAAGGAGGTTATATAACCAGAGGAGGCTTCGGTTAATTTATATATGGCCGATAGCCAGAGCAAAGCAATAATATGTTTGAGCATGTGGTATTGCGGGAGCAGTTAAGTCTCAGCTCGTGACAGGGGAGATTTTAGATTGGGTTACTTATGATGGGACTGGTAGAAACAGCCCGAAGACCCTTTCTTTAATTCAGGCAACAGAAGAATTAGTTCTAGCCTCAAGCAAATATATGCACGTGAGTATATACAATTTTAGAAATTCCAGTTGAAAGTATACTGAATTACTTTGTTTATCCTGTACTTTGATATCATCTTTCTCATACTCAAAATTGGCTGGAAATATCTATTTTTCTCTGTTACTTCAATATGGCCACAATAGTGCCAGGTTTCCTGCATTGCAGGCAGACTCTTTACCATCTGAGTCAACAAGGGAGCCCAAGAATACTGGAGTGGGTAGCCTATCCCTTCTTCAGAATGGACTGGTTGGATCTCCTGGACGTGAGTCTGAGTGAACTCCGGGAGTTGGTGATGGACAGGGAGGCCTGGTGTACTGCGATTCATGGGGTCGCAAAGAGTCAGACACGACTGAGCGATTGAACTGAACTGAGCCTATCTCTTCTCCAGGGGATCTTCCTGACTTAGAAATTAAACTGGGGTCTCCTGCATTGCAGGAAAGTTTTTTTTACCAGCTGAGCTACCAGGGGAGCCCTTTATTTATATAGGACCTAGATTTAGTGAAAACTGACCTACTGTATTGATAACTGATAATCATAATGATTGCTCTGAGGCAAAGCAATATCATAAAGTTCTACTTAAACTTGTGGAAAAGATTTCATCACTTAGCAAAGGCCTATTTTTTAAAAACCTGATATCCGTTGGTAGCATATTGCATATGACTTGTAAAAACACCATGTAAAATTGATATTCTAAACATACTATTTACAGACATGTTAACTATAGTTTTTCTTGTTGTTGGGATGATAAGTCTGAGATGAGAAAGAAGGTCCTTCCTATTACTATTATTTTCTTGATATCATGCACTATAGTAGGAGGTGTTAATGTAAATAATGTAGTTGTGGAAAGTTCAGACAGGGGTTTTCATAGAGATAATAATGTTGAGTTACACTCTGGATGCCCTCAAGATTTAATATAACCATATGTAATTTGAAAAATATTAGCTGTATATTTTAAGCGTATAGTGATTTCATTTTCATGAACTATTTTTGTATTGCCTGTATTGTATACCAGACATGATTTTGGTTAGATTTAATCAACAATGCACTCAGTCTATTGTGCACACAAGAGAAATAAGGAGAGAAGGTAAGGAAAGGAAGGGAAATGGAAGGGATAGAGGTGGGAGGAGTAACTCCATAGGATTCACGTTTATTTATCTATTTTTTTACTTTTAATTTTATATTGGAGTATAGCCAATTAACAATGTTGTGATAGTTTCAGGCAGAGATTAAAGGGAGTCAATCTTACAAGTAACCATTCTCCCTCAAACTTCCCTCCTATCCCAGCTGCCACGGAGCAGAATTCCCTGTAGATCCTTGTTGGTTATCCATTTCCCCAAATCCCTAACTATCCTTTCTCCATATCCTTCTCTCCTGTTAACCATGAGTTCACCATAGGATTCAGTTTTATCCAGGTAAGTTGTTCTTTCACTTTGGAATGTATAATTAAGAAGCTCCTTAGCATTTGCTAATGCCTATAGTTTTATCCTATCATGTACTCTTGGCTTTTAAGTGATTAATCTATAAAACTGAATAAAACTTCCTTAGAGTCCTTCTATGCCACACCTGTTATTTTTGATACTTGTGTGGAGTTTTATATTTTCTGTAAATTTTCAAGGCAAATTACATAAACACATCTGTTCATCTGAGATATTTCATAAACAGTAAAGATGGTTATAACAGGATGGCTAATTTCCCAACAGTAATTGCAGAGCAGTCTCTGATTTTAGAGCACAAGAGCAAGATTATACTTTCCAGTAGGAAATAATTTGAAAGTATTTGTAGAACAGCTCTACTCTTTGTTTCAGTCTTTTAACAGCAATATACTAGATTATAACTGACTGATTCTTAATGCAAAGGCAAACTATGAAAATCTAATTTACATGTCAAAGCAAAGACAAGATGGGAAGAGAGGTTGAGAGGCTAAATTAATCATTTTATATTTCTAATTAGAATGTGTCTGTACCTCTAATCATGACAATATGCATACTTTTATATGAAAATAGTGATTATATCAAATCATGAGTTTGCTTTTCTTCTAGTAAAGCAGCTTCCCTTCATTGGTTTCATGTTATTTTCACTAATGAAGGAAGACGTTATTGATGTCTTCCAGAGAAACTTTCTTCAAAACCAACTCCTTGAAATTTGAAACTTATCTAATCAAAATATCCCACTTTAGAAGCAATACCCACTCATTTTATTACTATAAGCTTAATGGTTCTAGAGGAACTGCATTTAATATTCCCTTTGAATCTGATTTTTCAAAATCAATTAATTCTTAATTCTAATTTCAGTTCTTCTGGGCCATTGATTCTTTTCCTCATTAGGCTCTTTTAATCACTCGACTTCCTCAAGAAGCAGCAGTTGAAGTTTCTTGGAGAAAAGTTTCCTATGAAAAAAAATTAAATGAATATAAATGTATCAACCTAAATATGCCTTCATGACTAATGCTCTTTCTCTGCACTTGTAGTGCAAAGTGTATACCAGACAGACAAAATGAGTAACATCTCCATTTCCTTCTGCTGCTGCTGCTGCTAAGTCGCTTCAGTTGTGTCCGACTCTGTGCGACCCCATAGACGGAAGCCCACCAGGCTCCCCCATCCTCGGGATTCTCCAGGCAAGAACACTGGAGTGGGTGGCCATTTCCTTCTCCAATCCATGAAAGTGAAAAGTGAAAGGGAAGTCGCTCAGTCGTGTCTGACTCTTAGCGACGCCATGGACCACAGCCCACCAGGCTCTTCCATCCATGGGATTTTCCAGGCAAGAGTACTGGAGTGGGATGCCATTGGTTCTCCACTCCATTTCCTTCAGCACATGTCTTTTCTGCCTTCACTAGCACTCTTGGAGCCACTTGGCACTTCATAAGAATATTCAATGTAGTACTGATTTTGTACTATGTCCTGCAAAGGGTGTAGTGATTTTTCAGGACATGGAAACAGACTAGAAAAACTTTTTTCATACACTGTCAAATATGTAAATAACTTTTCTTAAATGTTTGTAGTTTTTTAACTTAATTTGGATGGAGTGTGTGTGTGTGTGTGTGTGTGTGTGTGTAAATTTAACTGCCTTTTTGGGACAGTTGAGAGTCCCTTGGACTGCAAGGAGATCCAATCAGTCCATTCTAAAGGAGATCATTCCTGGGTGTTCTTTGGAAGGAATGATGCTAACGCTGAAACTCCAGGGACTTATCCTATTATTTGTACTATATTTCTCAATTTTTTTTTCTATCTTTACAATGTTCCCATTTTGAGAACATTATTTTACAAAGTTGTTTCTAAAGTCAGTGTTCCAGAGTCTGTCAAATGCAATCCAATAATCCATAAATTCACAAAACTGCCTGAGAATTGGGGGCAAATAATTATTGGCCAGGCTTAGGGAGACTGACAAAGTCAATGCTAGGTGACAGGACACCCATTTACTCATTAAATCATTCTTTGAAAAGTTTGAACATCTACTCTGAATGAAGCCACTGGCTTAGATCTTTGCATGATCTTGTGGAGTCAGTTACCTGCGTTAATGTTAATGACATTCATAATGTGGAGGAGCCAAAATAATATTTCTCTTCCATCCTTCTCTCTTACCCACTCTTCTCCCCGTAAATACTTTGTTTTCTTATGTTGTAGAGTCATAAAAAATGGAAATTTATTTCTTGGAAATTTATTCCTTTAAGTGATGAATGTCATTATCAGTTTTTCTTTCTTCTCATAGTACAATGCTGATACCTCTATTAAAGTGTTGGTTCATATGTCCTCTATTCTCATCCTATTTTTGTAAGTAATTAGTTTTATATTGACACCCTCCCAACAATTATAGCAAAAGTTCTCTGAAGGCAAGGTATTTTTCAAATCCAATTTAGTTTTGGTACTTGGCACTACACAAGAGTCTCAGATGAAATGGAGACTTGCCCAAAGAAGAGTCAAGGACATAAGGAGAATGAATAATACCAAAAATGTTCAAATTGCCTCAAAAACCCTTTAATTGTAGGCCAAATTTCTATAAATATAATTAAAAAAATAAATATAAAGTTTGCCTATTTCTAGGTTATTTCTTTCCTGCAGTACCATTTCAATCTCTGTTTCTGGCAGCCTGGTGACTGCATACTTTCCTTAATGCTTTTTCTCTTAAGGTCTGTTTTCGAGGTAGAATCCTGTGGAGAACAGGGAGGCACTGTTGGAAGGGAATACACTCTTGATAAGGATAATGTGTTACCATTCTAAAGTAAATGTGAAACTCAAGCAGGGGGTATATCCTTAACCATAAAAATAGGCCTCCAATTTTATAAGTTTCAGCAAACGTGTGAAACGTATTCTTGAGTCATGATACCAATTTGACACCCATAATATAGCATATTGAAAAGCAGACACATTACTTTGCCAACAAAGGTCTGTCTAGTCAAGGCTGTGGTTTTTCCAGTGCTCATGTATGGATGTGAGAGTCGGACTGTGAAGATAGCTGAGTGCTGAAGAATTGATGCTTTTGAACTGTGGTGTTGCAGAAGACTCTTGAGAGTCCCTTGGACTGCAAGGAGATCCAACCAGGCCATTCTAAAGGAGATCACTCCTGGGTGTTCTTTGGAAGGAATGATGCTAAAGCTGAAACTCCGGTACTTTGGCCACCTCATGTGAAGCATTGACTCATTGGAAAAGACTCTGATGTTGGGAGGGATTGGGGGCAGGAGGAGAAGGGGACGACAGAGGTTGAGATGGCTGGATGGCATCACCGACTCAATGGATGTGAGTTTGAGTGAACTCCAGGAGTTGATGATGGACAGGGAGGCCTGGCGTGCTGTGATTCATGGGGTCACAAAGAGTTGGAAATGACTGAGTGACTGAACTGAACTGAATTTTATATAAAATTATCTAGTTTTGTTGAACAGCTTTAAGATAGTGTGATTGTTGCCTTACAGAAATTATTTCATGAAATCCTAGAGCAATACTATAAGAAAGGCATTGTCAAAAGTTTCTAGAAGAAACTGACATCAAAGAGATTAAAAAATTTGCCTGAGATCACTCAGTTAAAAAAAAGTGAAGGAGTCATATTGGAACATAGTTTCTTCTTTTTTCCCCCTCCATATCTAATGTTCTTTCTATTGCTTTCCTTGCTTTCTGGATTCAGACAATTTTTTCTAAAAATTAGATGTTATACTAGAAATAAAGAAGAATTGTTGGTCTTTATACTTATTAATTAAATTATTATTGTTATTATCATTTATTATAAAATCATGTATATTTAATATTTAATTTATATTAATTTTATATTTTATATTTAATTACCAGAATTGAGAACCACTAAATATGTAATATATATGTGTACACAATGTAATATGGAAAGGGATTTTTATAAAGATTCTTCATATGGTCTGTTTTCAGAGTAGATTTTCCAAAGTGTTCATTATTATCTGTAAGCACAATACACATATGAACAGTATTTGTTGATTCTTCCTTATGGCCTGAAAGCTCAAAACCTAACTACATCAGAGTAGGCTAGGCTGTTCTGCAAAAACAGCCTCAACCTCTAAGTGGCTAAATGCAGTGGTTCATTTCTCACAGGTGCAAAATCCAGTGATTCCCAAAACCTTTCCAAGTTTTTATATAATGACAAAATGATCCTCATCACTTCTTGTTGCCTTTTTTAGTCCTTGTGATGAGGGAAGGAATCACAGGGAGAGAGCTGTGCTCTTTGTGAGAATGGATGTGTATTCATCATAGGCCATTTGTTAGAACTGTTCACAAGTCCTCACATAATGTCAGGGAATCTGGGTAATGTAGTGAAGCACATGGACTGTGTGGTTGACTGTACCGTCTTTGCCACAATAACTGAACTAAAGGGACAGGTTCATTTGGTTTTAGTTAGAGAGAGTATGCAGGAGGAGAGCTAGGTAGATGTTCAGGTGTTGGAAGACTGTAGACAGTAGTACTGGCAATAGAATTTAAATGTCCTATATAGCTTCTCTCTCCCCAGAATACAGGTTTTCAGGCGATGTTTTTTGTTTTTTTTTTTAATTTTCCCCTTGAGTGGGCTGCTATTTATGTTCCTGTTTTCTTTCTTGAAAAATTATCTGTCGAAAAGGTTGAATTGCATCTATCTATGTTATAGTGAAATGAAGCAAGAAGTTTCCTCCTTGCATTGGCAGTATAGCCCAACAAACACAACATGAGTCAGATGGCAAAAATGGTACATGTCACACGCATGGCGATGAAAGTCAGTTTTTTTTGACAATATTCCAATGTGACTGCCTGTGATGATGGAGATGAGTGAATTTGGATCTCCTACTTAGTACCCATTAGATGAATGTAATGTTACAGTTGAAAAGTCTGAACATGTGGAATGTTTGTTTTTCCCATCCTGGTTATTTTAGTTCATACCTATGAAAATATATACAGAAGCAGATGATTCATCCAAGTAATTTATTGTTAAGAGCAGCACCTCTAGGTAGTTTTCTCTATATAATGATTAATGACAGTTTATAACTTTTACTGAGAGTCACATATGGAGAATCTTTGGCTAGTCTAATGAGGAGCATCATTTTGAGCAACAGGAGGAAGCACATGTTTTTTTTTCAGTGTCAAAATCTATTGTTTTATCTGTTAGCAGTTTGTTTTCTCTGCCAATGTTAGGTGTGTTTTATGGGATAGTCTAGTCTCGGGGTTGTTCTTTTTATAAAATCTTGCCTTATATGCATTCCTTATTTTGCTTTTTTCTTGGTTCTCTATTCAAATTCTAATGTCCTTCCAAACTGATCAGCCTTTCTTAAATAATCATTCAATTCAGATGGCTGATGAGTTATACAGAGCTTAACCAGAGAGACCTATTCACCTTGATGGTTGATAATCAATTGATGAAGAAAGCCAATATGATTAGTGTGAAGTAAGATTGTAAATATCATGTATAGTAACATGGAGGCTGAGAAAACCTTTAATAGGAACTATTAAGTGATTGTGGAGAAGGCAATGGCACTCCACTCCAGTGTTCTTGCCTGGAAAATCCCAGGGACGGCAGAGCCTGGCGGGCTGCTGACTATGGGGTCACACAGAGTCGGCCACGACTGAAGTGACCTAGCAGCAGCAGAAGCAGCAGCAGCAACATTAAGTGATTGAAAGGCATAGTGGAACATAAACTGAACTGTAAAGGATGGTGAGATTTTTTCACAAGCAGAGGTGGGAGCAAGGATAATTAGAGCAATAATGAGGGAAAGGTGTAGATATGGGGACATGTTTAGAGTAGGGAAATTGTGATCAAATACAGTGGACAAAGTCTCATGCAGGTCAATTAAGTCTGCTTGAGAAGGCAAATTTTCTGTAAAGTATATGTTACAGCCTGTTCAGGAGGGACCTACAATTTTCATTCTAAAGGGTAAGCTCGTCCTGGAAGCAGTCAATGATTCTTGGGCTGTGGGTGATGTGATCATGCCAGGCTCTGTGCAAACTAATTAAGTATGGAAAAGAAATTTAGTAAGGAAAACATTTAAGAGGTTGTTGGAAATTTTCTTATGAGAAGTGATGAGCAGTAAAATCAAATCAATAACATAAAGGAAAGGGGATGAATGTCAAAGACATTTGTGAGTAGATGCATTTATCTGTTTACCATAGAAGGGTATGAAAAATTAAAAGAATTGTCAATTGAATAAATGATCTGGTGTTTCTGGTGGCTTTGTTAAAGATAAAGGTAAAAGCACTACATTTTGTGGATAGAATGTCATGAATTTAAGTTCATATATTTCAGAATATGGATATGGAAAAGAGAATCACTTTGGTTCAGCAAGTAGACTGGACTTTGCTTTACCTGATTAGCCATACTCAGTACATCTTATTCCAGCAGGAAATGGTAAAAATTCTACACAGTTGTCAGGTCAGATTTTTCTTGAACTGAAGGTCCTCTAATATCTTGTATGCTATATCTGATCCTCTTGTCCAAAACCTTGTCTGACTGAACAAATTGATCTTCATTTTAGCCATACTTCTTGATACCTGAGTGTTGGATGGTTTTTGAGCCATATCTCCTTCTTGATGTTTGCTTTTTCAAACTCCCTATTCTGTTAGCACCCTACTGATTTGCCATTTGCTGCTACCTTATCACTGTATCTGTCTCAGTTGTTCTGGTTCTGGATTTCATCCTTTTATCCTTCACCTACCATTGCCTCTAACCCAGAAACAGGGCTTATCCCTCACTCTTAGATAACTATGATATATGAATAAAGAAGCATGAAAGTAGAATTAAGATAGAAATAGAAATAGTCATTCTGGATTAGTTGCTAAGGTCATTTCACTTCTTGGTAACATTTTTGTGTAAATGGAAGCTATTAGTGAACATTTGGGGAGGAAATTGTCTAAGTCAGGGGCTCATATAGTGCTTGGTGTATAGATCAGGGATAAGAGTGAGCCTCAGGGGAAACTGACTTATGTGAAAGTGAAAACTGGTCTAGTTCTCTTCAATCCCCTCCTACTAATACAAGTAGTATTAGTAGCTAAGAGACTAACATAAAAGCATAATTTGATACAGTTATTGGAAATTTGTGTCTACCAGGATACCTCTACTCATGACATATTGAAGTTGGTACTCGTGTGTGATCTTATTCTGTAATTTACTTGAGGATAGGATGGCTACTTTTACTTTCTCAGTTCTGCTGTATTATGTCCTACGACTCTGTGTACAGTGAACAGTAAGGGATGAAGCCAAAAGTGTGAATTGTATTGATTAAATAAATATATTACTTCAGCCTGAATATCAGACTTTCCTCCCATACTTATTTTATGATGAATTTAAAACAAACCGAACATTTGAGAGATGGTGTTTCTCTCTCCCTATAGCACATACAATTCTCAGAGGATGGTATTTATGTTTCTTTGAATGGCAGTCAACACTGTAGAAATTTAGTTAGAAAAATTGTAGGTCAAAGATCTTGGATGTGAATGACATTGGCAGCATAAAAAAATGATCAGGGAATAAGTTTTCTTGAACTTTGCCAGTCAATTTTTAAAAGTCAGAAATCTTATAAAGAATCCAAAGAAAGGTTTGTCAAATGAAGTTATGTTCTAGAAAAATGGAAATAATATGAAATAAGACAAAACAAAAGATAAGCTGAACTTCAGGTCACAATTAGTGGTAAAAAGGAACTTGTTTTATGTTTTTAGATTTTTACTTTCCATTTTGAAATAATTTTAGATTTACTGAAAGTGAAAAAATAAAAATCTGACTCTTGTGACCCCATGGGCTATAGTCCCCAGGCTCCTCTGTCCATGGAATTCTTCAGGCAAGAGTACTGGAATGGGAATTGCTATGCCCTTCTACATAGGATCTTCCCAACCTGGGGATGGAACCTGGGTCTTCTGCATTGCAAGTGAATTCTTTACTGTCTGAGCCACCGGGAAAGCCCTCAGATTTACTGAAAGGTTGCCAAAATAGTACAAAGAGGTCTCATATGCTCTCCATACAGTCATCCCTAATGTCAACAGCCCTTATATCTGGTACTCAAAACTGCCATTAACACTGATGCAATGCTATTCAGTTCAGTTCAGTTCAGTCGCTCAATTGTGTCCAACTCTTTGCGACCTCATGAATCGCAGCACACCAGGCCTCCCTGTCCATCACTAACTCCTAGAGTTCACCCAGACTCACATCCATCGAGTCAGTAATGCCATCCAGCCATCTCATCCTCTGTCGTCCCCTTCTCCTCCTGCCCCCAATCCCTCCCAGCATCAGAGTCTTTTCTAATGATGCAATGCTATTAGCTAACCACAAACTTGTATTTCACAAATGTTTTCAGTAATACTCTTTTTCTGACCCAGGATTCAATGTAGGATACCATGATTCGCTTGACCAACTTTCTTAGTCTTCTTCAATCTGTGCTTGTTTGTCAGTCTTTCCTTGTTTTATTATTTATGTGTTTATTTTATCTTGTAACTTTAAAGCATACTGATATGACAGTGTCTCTTGGCGTGGGTTTGTCTGCTGTGTCTCATAATTAGGTGTGGGGTTTGGGGGAAGGATACCACAGAGATTAGTGACTTTCTTCTATCATAATGTCTACATGAATGTTTACTGTTGATTTTAGCCTTTATCACTTGGTTAAGATGGTATTTCAAGGCCTATCCATAATAGGTTTTACATTCGTGGTATTACTTTTGAAGTCTTTTAAAAGAAAAATGATCTTGCTGAAATACATCTGGTGATGCTTTGCAGATATCTGGTCTAGAACTGCATTTTACCATTCAATAGGAACTAGACTAACTGATTATAGTGTTTTATTCTTTTTAATGCCAAAACTTATGTTTCAGTGATTTGTTTCACTGATTGAAATAATAATGGTTATCATTCATTAGTCATTTAAATAACTTTAATCTGCCAAGTAATCCCTGAAGGTATACAACATTACCATCATTTTATTATGATGTATGACCATCAGAACTGTTTAAAATTAATGACTTAAAGTACCACTGGTAAATCTAAAATTTTAACATCTGCAACTTCCATAATTTCTCCTTTCCTCATGAAGCACTATTCATTAATTAACTTAAACATGTAAACAATTTATTGAAATTCAGTTGATTTACAATGTTTTGTTACTTTCTTCTTTTTAGCAGAGTTATTTATGTGGGACAAATCCCTGATAAGTATTGTTAGAGAGAAGAGGGAATTAGAGTCCAAGATGAAGTTCAAATCCACCTGGAGTAACTATAGTACTCAGACCTCTGTGTTCTAAAATTTAACTTGTGCTTTGTCTCTGATACTGTATGTCAACATTATTCCCAAGGTCTGCAGTATAGCTCACCAAATATACAGTTTTAAACTACATGCTTTGAGTTTTTACAGTAGTGTTTTTTATCAGTTATGTTTTATGAGATCCTTACAGCAAAAATTCATAGACAGTCACCTGACAGTGTGTAGAGGAACTTTCCAGGCTGACTTTGCATGACTGCCAAACGTTTCCTTGTTGAGTAACATTTATCTGTGTTCCCTGAACATACAGATTTTGGTATCTAATTTGAAGATCTGTGCGAGTGCTAAATGTGATAATGAACGAGGTTTATAGTAGGTTTGTAATCTCAATTTAAGTAAAATTTAAGTCACTGCTTCTCCCAATAAAAATGGGTATCTACCTTTTAACACTGAAAAAAATGTGAAACTTACACATTACATAATTGCCATCCTGAAACCTAAAATTAGTTCTAATATACAATGTAGTGAATTATTTGGTAAGACATCGGCAGGGTCATATTCAGGCAAGGATGGGTTAGAAAGTTATGTAATACTCCCTCATTTCTTCTGTTTCTTTTTTTTGTTTGTTTCTTCTTTATGAGGGTTTTCTTTTTGTATATTTTATATTTGCTTTGTATGCTTTGTCTTGTAAAAGTAACTGAAGAAAATAAAAAACAAATAAATGGGTGAACTTTTAAAATTAAATTATCAATTTTTGAAGTTAGTGTATGACATTTTCCATAGTATCAAAACTTTTTTTTTGTATATGTCTGCATATTGGTTTATGCATTCCATGTAGGTCAAATTCATAGAGTTTTTTATGCTTCTGTTATTTATTTTATTGTACCTATTTTATTTGAATTTATAACCCAGAATGTTCATTTCCAAATTGAGACAATTTTAAAAGATATTTGCAGAAACCAACAGTGTTATTTCATTTTTTCTTTCTTTCCTTTTCTCCCTCTTATTTCTGCTTTTGGATCACTTGCATTACTAAACTAGTTAGGTTAAAATAGGAATACTGGGTTCAGTTGGCTTTTCTATAAAAAAGTTGCTGCAATGTACCAATAACAGTCCTAATTATACAAAGCTGGTTTTATCAAAGTTCTTCATCTAATCCTGATATAATACTTGAGAAAAATCTTTATTTCCATGATAAAGATAATACTCGTAATTTATAAACTCATAGCAGTTGATTCAATAAATTATCTGTGGAGTGTCTGCCATATACAGAGTTGTTCATTTGATGTTGTTCATTTGTTCATGCAGCAATGAACAAAACAAACCTGGTCCCTGCCTTTGTGAAATTTGCATTCTATCTATTCTAGTGAGAAAGCCAGATGTTTAGCAACTAATTACTCAAGTACTCATTAAACTACAATTGTGACTTTAGATTAGCCTCATATAATGTCAAAGATCTGACCTATCAAGTAAATATTTGTGTTAATCTCTGAAAGATAAATTGAGGAATACTGTGGACTGGGTTGTCCACATTACACACTTGTACAATGTTGCTGTTTTTAATATTTATCTGTTTGTTTTTTGGAAGAAAAATTATGACCAACCTAGACAGCATATTAAAAAGGCAGAGACATTACTTTGCCAACAAAGGTCCATCAAGTCAAAGCTATGGCTTTTCCAGTAGTCATGTATGGATGTGAGAGTTAGACTATAAAGAAAGCTGGGTGCTGAAGAACTGATGCTTTTGAATTGTGGTGTTGGAGAAGACTGTTGAGACTCTCTTGGACTGAAAGGAGATCCAACCAGTCCATCCTAAAGAAAATCAGTCCTGAATATTCATTGGATGGACTGATGCTGAAGCTGAAACTTCAATGCTTTGGCCACCTGATGCGAAGAACTGCCTCACTGGAAAAGACCCTGATGCTGGGAAAGATTGAAGGCAGGAGGANGTTCTGGTTCTGGATTTCATCCTTTTATCCTTCACCTACCATTGCCTCTAACCCAGAAACAGGGCTTATCCCTCACTCTTAGATAACTATGATATATGAATAAAGAAGCATGAAAGTAGAATTAAGATAGAAATAGAAATAGTCATTCTGGATTAGTTGCTAAGGTCATTTCACTTCTTGGTAACATTTTTGTGTAAATGGAAGCTATTAGTGAACATTTGGGGAGGAAATTGTCTAAGTCAGGGGCTCATATAGTGCTTGGTGTATAGATCAGGGATAAGAGTGAGCCTCAGGGGAAACTGACTTATGTGAAAGTGAAAACTGGTCTAGTTCTCTTCAATCCCCTCCTACTAATACAAGTAGTATTAGTAGCTAAGAGACTAACATAAAAGCATAATTTGATACAGTTATTGGAAATTTGTGTCTACCAGGATACCTCTACTCATGACATATTGAAGTTGGTACTCGTGTGTGATCTTATTCTGTAATTTACTTGAGGATAGGATGGCTACTTTTACTTTCTCAGTTCTGCTGTATTATGTCCTACGACTCTGTGTACAGTGAACAGTAAGGGATGAAGCCAAAAGTGTGAATTGTATTGATTAAATAAATATATTACTTCAGCCTGAATATCAGACTTTCCTCCCATACTTATTTTATGATGAATTTAAAACAAACCGAACATTTGAGAGATGGTGTTTCTCTCTCCCTATAGCACATACAATTCTCAGAGGATGGTATTTATGTTTCTTTGAATGGCAGTCAACACTGTAGAAATTTAGTTAGAAAAATTGTAGGTCAAAGATCTTGGATGTGAATGACATTGGCAGCATAAAAAAATGATCAGGGAATAAGTTTTCTTGAACTTTGCCAGTCAATTTTTAAAAGTCAGAAATCTTATAAAGAATCCAAAGAAAGGTTTGTCAAATGAAGTTATGTTCTAGAAAAATGGAAATAATATGAAATAAGACAAAACAAAAGATAAGCTGAACTTCAGGTCACAATTAGTGGTAAAAAGGAACTTGTTTTATGTTTTTAGATTTTTACTTTCCATTTTGAAATAATTTTAGATTTACTGAAAGTGAAAAAATAAAAATCTGACTCTTGTGACCCCATGGGCTATAGTCCCCAGGCTCCTCTGTCCATGGAATTCTTCAGGCAAGAGTACTGGAATGGGAATTGCTATGCCCTTCTACATAGGATCTTCCCAACCTGGGGATGGAACCTGGGTCTTCTGCATTGCAAGTGAATTCTTTACTGTCTGAGCCACCGGGAAAGCCCTCAGATTTACTGAAAGGTTGCCAAAATAGTACAAAGAGGTCTCATATGCTCTCCATACAGTCATCCCTAATGTCAACAGCCCTTATATCTGGTACTCAAAACTGCCATTAACACTGATGCAATGCTATTCAGTTCAGTTCAGTTCAGTCGCTCAATTGTGTCCGACTCTTTGCGACCTCATGAATCGCAGCACACCAGGCCTCCCTGTCCATCACTAACTCCTAGAGTTCACCCAGACTCACATCCATCGAGTCAGTAATGCCATCCAGCCATCTCATCCTCTGTCGTCCCCTTCTCCTCCTGCCCCCAATCCCTCCCAGCATCAGAGTCTTTTCTAATGATGCAATGCTATTAGCTAACCACAAACTTGTATTTCACAAATGTTTTCAGTAATACTCTTTTTCTGACCCAGGATTCAATGTAGGATACCATGATTCGCTTGACCAACTTTCTTAGTCTTCTTCAATCTGTGCTTGTTTGTCAGTCTTTCCTTGTTTTATTATTTATGTGTTTATTTTATCTTGTAACTTTAAAGCATACTGATATGACAGTGTCTCTTGGCGTGGGTTTGTCTGCTGTGTCTCATAATTAGGTGTGGGGTTTGGGGGAAGGATACCACAGAGATTAGTGACTTTCTTCTATCATAATGTCTACATGAATGTTTACTGTTGATTTTAGCCTTTATCACTTGGTTAAGATGGTATTTCAAGGCCTATCCATAATAGGTTTTACATTCGTGGTATTACTTTTGAAGTCTTTTAAAAGAAAAATGATCTTGCTGAAATACATCTGGTGATGCTTTGCAGATATCTGGTCTAGAACTGCATTTTACCATTCAACAGGAACTAGACTAACTGATTATAGTGTTTTATTCTTTTTAATGCCAAAACTTATGTTTCAGTGATTTGTTTCACTGATTGAAATAATAATGGTTATCATTCATTAGTCATTTAAATAACTTTAATCTGCCAAGTAATCCCTGAAGGTATACAACATTACCATCATTTTATTATGATGTATGACCATCAGAACTGTTTAAAATTAATGACTTAAAGTACCACTGGTAAATCTAAAATTTTAACATCTGCAACTTCCATAATTTCTCCTTTCCTCATGAAGCACTATTCATTAATTAACTTAAACATGTAAACAATTTATTGAAATTCAGTTGATTTACAATGTTTTGTTACTTTCTTCTTTTTAGCAGAGTTATTTATGTGGGACAAATCCCTGATAAGTATTGTTAGAGAGAAGAGGGAATTAGAGTCCAAGATGAAGTTCAAATCCACCTGGAGTAACTATAGTACTCAGACCTCTGTGTTCTAAAATTTAACTTGTGCTTTGTCTCTGATACTGTATGTCAACATTATTCCCAAGGTCTGCAGTATAGCTCACCAAATATACAGTTTTAAACTACATGCTTTGAGTTTTTACAGTAGTGTTTTTTATCAGTTATGTTTTATGAGATCCTTACAGCAAAAATTCATAGACAGTCACCTGACAGTGTGTAGAGGAACTTTCCAGGCTGACTTTGCATGACTGCCAAACGTTTCCTTGTTGAGTAACATTTATCTGTGTTCCCTGAACATACAGATTTTGGTATCTAATTTGAAGATCTGTGCGAGTGCTAAATGTGATAATGAACGAGGTTTATAGTAGGTTTGTAATCTCAATTTAAGTAAAATTTAAGTCACTGCTTCTCCCAATAAAAATGGGTATCTACCTTTTAACACTGAAAAAAATGTGAAACTTACACATTACATAATTGCCATCCTGAAACCTAAAATTAGTTCTAATATACAATGTAGTGAATTATTTGGTAAGACATCGGCAGGGTCATATTCAGGCAAGGATGGGTTAGAAAGTTATGTAATACTCCCTCATTTCTTCTGTTTCTTTTTTTTGTTTGTTTCTTCTTTATGAGGGTTTTCTTTTTGTATATTTTATATTTGCTTTGTATGCTTTGTCTTGTAAAAGTAACTGAAGAAAATAAAAAACAAATAAATGGGTGAACTTTTAAAATTAAATTATCAATTTTTGAAGTTAGTGTATGACATTTTCCATAGTATCAAAACTTTTTTTTTGTATATGTCTGCATATTGGTTTATGCATTCCATGTAGGTCAAATTCATAGAGTTTTTTATGCTTCTGTTATTTATTTTATTGTACCTATTTTATTTGAATTTATAACCCAGAATGTTCATTTCCAAATTGAGACAATTTTAAAAGATATTTGCAGAAACCAACAGTGTTATTTCANGAGACGTTGTGGGGTGGGAGGTGGGAGGGGGACTCGGGATTGGGAGCTTGTGTGCACCTGTGGTGGATTCGTGTCGATATATGGCAAACCCAATAGAGTATTGTAAAGTTAAATTTAAAAATAAATAAATTTAAAAAAAAATAAAAAAAAAATAAATCTAGCACTGAAATTTAAAAAAAAAAAATGTGTACTTCGTAAATAGAACTAAAATTAAATTGGACAAGGAACAATGTGACATATTTAAAAACAAATACATAATAAATGCTAAAATATGCTGGTGATAGTCTAATTTAAAAGAAACGGTTGAATTTATTAAGACAGGACTTTGACTCAACACTATATGACAACTATGATATAACATTTAAAAAAATATTAATGCTACTCTCTGTATCTTGAAAACTTAGTCAAATTTTATGGCCATTAGCTTTCATTTTCATGATAAAGAAACAAAAATTTTCAGGAGCTAAAAGCTCAGTTGTACTAAATCTGGAGACAAAACAAGCTATATTTCTAAGCTTTCTAGAGAACAATCAAAGAATTAGTTCAATCAAATTATTAAAACTAGAATTCAATTTTGTGAGGATAATCCAATTTTGTTGGTGTATTTATTATTATTATTACTTTGGAAAACCATATAGATGACAGTCTATTAGATTATTTATATAGAGAATCACATTTTCTTCTCCTACTCTATGAGCAAGCATACTTATATTGCAGATAGAACACACAGTTTTAGAAAAATTAAGACACTCTTGTCCAAGATGGCACACACGGGATTTAAACTAACATTTATTTGGCTAAGAAATGTGGACAAGTTAACCAATTCAGTTCTCAATTACGTTTTCAGGAACATACTCTGCAATATGAACCCTCTGGTAAAACTAGATGTTTGTTTTTTGGTCCCCTGAATATGATCAGTGTTGCAAATTTTGCAACTTGCAGCTTTATTCTTGCAGTTCCTCATGTCTGGAAGAGCTCTTTTTTTTTTTTTCCCCTCCTTTTAAGTATTACTCCTCCTTCAAGAACAAGTGAAAGCTACAAGCTCAAGTAAGCTTACAGAAGACTTCCAAACCATTGCCTATGGACCCTCACAGAGCTTACCTACATTCATTAGAGAACTTCTAGACTCAACTCATGGCGTCCTTAATACAACACACTATTAAATCCTGAGACACAAAACACATTGCCTCCTTTCTCATTATTCAGAAGGCATGTTGAAGGAGTTGCCACATAAAAAATATCCAGTCAATATTTACTACCAGTTGCTGGAGTTTGGGCTTCCATGGAGTGATAGATAATGCAGTATAGCTTGAGAACAGTTCATTGAATATAAGTAAACTTCTTGATCTCATAGTGTCTGCTAATGTCATGGGAACAGGTGATACAGTATCTTAATACCAGTTCAAAGAAATTAATTTTGTGCAAGGTTTGGCAAGGTTATGCTTCTCTGCTCCATCACTAAATCTTTCCTTTTAGCCTCACACCCATATTCTCAATTCCGTCTGTAAGCTGTGGATGAATTTTCAGGAAAGATGGTAGCAGGGAGCCTTTACATGGACCACTGTTGCCCTAGTTTATTCAAGATGTTTGTCTTTAAATATACTGTCCAGTTTTAGATCTTAGACCCAAAGGTATTCTTATATTTCCCCTAATGTCCATCATTAACAGATAAGTTAAATGCTCCTGTTATAGGAATTCAACAGATCACCCGGGGGCAACGGAGGAGAGTTTATCAAGTATTTTGTTAAGTATCAAGCTCTTTTTAAGAATTTCATCAAGAAATCAGAAAAGAAGTTCGTGCTGACATTTTGTAATAGACTGGAGGAATACAGTTTCCCCAAAGATAAACTCTTGGAGAATATGAGGACCAGATACACAGGCAAAACTGAGGATAGTGTGGAACTCTGCCTCTTGATGCCTAAGAAAGGGAATGCTACTTAGGAGATAAGATTTTAGGGTGTTGAGGTAGAAATGTTGTTCTATTTACTCCCAGTGTGGTCTTAGGGGAAGTGATTAATTTATCTGAGCCTTTAATTGCCTGTATCTCCTAAGGTCACTTTGAGAATTAAATTAGATAATTTGAGTTAGTTAGTTAGTGTTAGTTGTGTCCAACTCTTTGTGACCCCATGAACTGTAGCCTGCCAAGCTCCTCTATCCATGGGATTCTCCAGGCAAGAAAACTGGAGTGGATTGCCATTGCTTTCTCCAGTTGATCTTCCCAACCTGGGGATTGAACCGAGGTCTCCTGCATTGCAAACAGATTCTTTACCATTTGAGCCACAGGGAAGATCCTTACTAAGTGGTGCATAGTACGTGGTTAATAAATATATTTTTGTACTAGGCTAACCCCAACCTGATGGGCAATGATCATCCTGGTAGACTGCCACACAGTTCATTCATGAATGGGCTTCTTCTATTTTCTTTACTTCCTTTTGAGAGAACTCTGCATCTTTTTCTACCAAATTAAGATCAGACATCCGCTGTATTTAAGATTTGGATTTGTGGTACTGGTCTTGGGTTCCTGACCTCTCTCCTGGCCACTGATCATGTGATTTCCTGTCTTTGGGTCAGAATGTACTTTAGCATCTAGAAGCTACAAATAGCATCTAAGTGAAGGGACGTTCTCATGTATACTCCCTATATTTTGTGTACATAAAGATAAATGGTGGGATTTGGAAGCTTAATATGCCTACATAGTAATAGAGATGGAAGCAGAAAGAGAAAAAGAGAGATCTAAATTTAATAAAAAGCCAATCAGAGACATACAAGGAAACCAAGTCAATACATCCAAGTCTCAGATGGCCATCTGAGTAATATTTTTTCCTAAATTAATTTTTACTAAATCTAAAAAGATAGCATCTGTTATTTACCTCTCATCAATAGCAGACATGATTCCACTGTCTCAGTCATAACTAATACTAATTAATACATTTTCCTTTATATTGGTTTCTTCTTCCTTAATCACCTCCCCTCTTTCCCACAGTGGTAGCTCCAACTCACTGCTCTGCACCTTCTCTGTATTTTCAGCCCCTCCCCTTTGACTTTACAATTGTCTGAGCACATGCCTTCATCCCCAAACTTATTTTGTATTTAAACCATTACAGGGGATTCCTGGGTGGTTCACTGGTTAGGCCGTGCTGGTCCTGCCAAAGGCCCAGGTGTGATCCCTGGACTGGGAACTAGGATCGCACCAACCATGCAGTGGAACCAAAATTATGTATATATAATAGATATATATTAAAACTGTTACAGGTGGATCTCCTAACAATGCTGAGAAAGCCTCTAATCGCACTTCTTTCATTTTATTGGTGAGAAAACTGAGACACAAGACGTGAATATCAGACACTATCAATTGAATTTATAGGAAACATAATGGGAGCGGCTCCTAGTAGTTTACAAAGTACATTGACATATGTCTGTGGATCTTATCCTCCTAAGACTCACTTATAGAAAAAGTCTTTTTTACACATATTTGTAGATAAGAAATTGAGTATTTGAAAGATTATATGATTACAAAAGTTCACATGATTAAGAGTTGACCTAAGGTCTCTGCTAATTCTTAATCCAGTGTTTTTTCCACCATAATCAACCCTGCCTTTTCTATTCACTCTGTCTTTTTATTTTTAACTCAGTTCTAATGATCTCTTCTTCCTTCTTAAAAATTAGACTCATACATTTGTGAATTTACATGTATACACACACACACATACACACACACCTTTCAGGACAGGATATGCAGTTTCAAGATTCCTGAACATCTTGTAAAAGGTAAATCTTCTGTGAGAGCTTCTATAGTTTTATTTATTTGCTGAGCATGTGTTCAATTGGTTTTAATTGGTACAATGTAGAGAAATGTCAATTAAAAGGAGAAAAGTATTAGAAGTCCTCTTCAGAGAATTCATTCTGTTATTTGAAGGTATATTCATAACCATTCCTTACTTGTTGGTTTTAAATAAAAGACTCTGTTCCAGATGAATGTATAGTATATGACTGAGTTAATTAAATAATACCATAATTTCAGGAATAATAATGATATAGGGGAGAAAACCATACATTGTTGTGCTTTTTTTATTCCATGTCTGTAATTTGCTTTTAGCTTTATTTTTTAATACATTACTATTATTTTTTAAATAAAGAACCAGTGTAAAGCTAATGAATGAGACTGATAAGATGTAGAAAACCAGTTTTAGAAGGTCTGTTGCTAACAACCAAAAAAAAATTAAGGTCTTCAAAACATAGGCCTAAAATTATTTTTTAAAGTTGTCAGAGAAAATCTGCCCATGACCTGTTTATTTTCCATTTAAAATAAACTGAGTGGTTTTGACTCCCCTCTCTCTATGACCCATGTAGTGCTGAAAATAGACAAGGAAATAAAACTGCAAGCTTTAAGGAAAAGATAATTCAATGCCTGCTGTACTTGCAGAGTAATCAAGGCTTATGGTATATTTATCCCATTTCCTCACTCCTCCCTTCTTGTTATTTCAGTCTTCCTCATCAAAACACTTACTTTTCCCCCGAATCCTTGCAAATTAGCATCTCATGCATATTCGCTGGTAAATCACTCAGTGATTCTCCAATGGCGGTGGCCTCTTTGCCTGGGAGCTACAGTAGGACAGAGGTGACCAGCCGGCCACCTGTCACTGTTTGAAGCTCACATCCAGGTCACATTAGTTCCCAGACAATGTAAAGTTCACTAAAATTTGCTGCTACAGGCCCTTCAAACTGCAATTCTTTAATCTTCCTCAAGACAATGCAACATTTATCATGAGAGTGAGCACACAGCAATAAATTCTATCCAGTTCGCAACTATAGTTCTCCTAAGGG